>WHYT01013118.1:25665-54163 GCA_009806455.1 Tetrax tetrax
GGAAAAAAAAAAAAAAAAAATAGGAAGGCTAAGTTTCTGCCCTTTCAGAAAAGCGCTGTCTTCCCTTCAACCTCATCTGTTGGTAAAGACTCCTTTGAGAAACCTAAAAGCTTATGGAATCCTTCAAGAAACAAAACAGTGACTCTACTTCACTAAGATTCAGAGGCCTGACTCACCAAAGGCAGATATTTTGGAGCTGAACTGAGGGCATTTATCTTTCTCACAATTACATATATATCTATAAAGTCCTCTTTTTCACTTTGTTCTGCTACTTCTAATTTAGTGGAGAAAACTAAGCAGCAATTTCAGTCAGTTCCTGCTGTTCTATTCAAATCTATTTTCATCAGATTATCACTTCCAGCAGTGATAGAAATATTAATTATTTTTTTTTTTTAAAGAGAGTACTGTATTTAAATATTTCAAAACTATTGGTTTGTTTGTGTCAATGAGAAGGAAACACATTGACTGGAAGCTGTAGCTAATGCTGCCTTTTATAAACCTCCTGTCAGGCAAAGAATGGCTCTCCATAGATTCCAATATGATGCAGAGCTCTAAAGCAAACACTCCTATTGCCAAGAGGCTCAAAGGGAACTGCCACTGCAATATTGTGGGCTGAACAGTGGGATTTTAGTTTATCTTCCCCACCATAGAAGCTGAGCAAAAAGAGGAGATGGCTCAGAATGCTTCAAGTAGAAAGTTGATTGATTTACTGAAATGTCAAAACCTCTAGATAAGCAAAACCGCTACGCTGAAGTTTTACAGGCAATTTCATTAGATGACAGCACAGCAGGGACAAGGCACTTGAAGCTTGTTCTTACCAGCACTCGGACTCTTACTTCAAAGCAGAATTGCACATACGTACGCACATGTTGCATGGGAACGGTCAAGTTATCCAGCATTCTGACTTCAGCGCCCGTGAAGTCAGCAAGTACGCTTTCAGCAATGCAGTGCAAAACCAATATAAGGACCACAGCTACAACAGAAAAATGGAAACATAAAAAAAAGATACATTAGCATGATCTAAGCATTCCTAACTGCATAGTAGGAGAACTTAAGAAATAAATCAGTAACACATGATAACTTATCTAATTTAATCTCTTATTTATGATTTGGTCAGAGTAACTTCCATGAGTTTTAGCCCTATTTGCACAAGCAGCAAGTACTTCGGAAACTACACACCATATCATCCCTCACTTTTTTTTTTTAATATTCCAACTTACAAGTCATTGGGGCATTAAGTATTTCAAAAACTAGCAGAAACAGGTTAGAGAAAGTGATGCCCTACGCCCAAGAACAGTCTCGTTGCTTACAAAAAGATGCTTTTATAGGGTTTATGTAACCACAGAGGCTACAGTAGTTTGGGTTTCTGCCATCACTCAAGATACAACACTGCCGAGGTGCCCCCCTGCACCCCATCTGCAAGATGTATTGCTGTTTGTCACAAGGGAAAAACTACTCATCTCACGTGGTTTAAATCAAATCAGAATTGAAGAGGTTCATTGATTTATTAATGACACACAATTAACCAACAATCAGCGAACTATGCATTCAGGATCAGTATCAGCAACACAAAGGACAAACCACAGCGCTCTACTATTTCAAAAGATTAGTAAGTACAAGCAAGTTTCTAGCTACACTTCTACAACTAAATCCTAACAAGTCCCTATCCCGACATGTGGAGATCTGTGGGCGCACGCTCACTCCAGTGAGCATGGCTCCCCCTTCCACAGCCTCGTCTGTCCCACGCTGCTCCCCACAGTAGCAGACAATTTTAGGTTTTCCTGCCACACACAGTAGGTACGCACTCATATGCCCTATCCCAACAGCTGCTGCCATCCAGGTTGAAGCATTCAAGTTTTAGAGTTGTGGCTTTAATTCATCAGAAGAAGTTGTCTCCCAGGATTTCAGACCACTGTGACCATCAGAGCCTCTCTCTCCACCGGCAAACAAGTGCTGCAAAGCAGGGTTCCCTGTTGCCCTAAAACATGAAGGCTCCAGTCAGTGCTTCCTCTGGGAGAAACAGCTCCAGCTCCTCTCCATAAGACACTTTCCCCTGTGCCTAAAGCAGCTAAGTTGACAAAGCAGCATTTTTGGGATGCAGCAACGTGAGTCTTCCCCAGACATCTATTTTCACAGAATTCATGAGAACAGTCTTAGTTTGCAGTTGCGACTGTGTGGACAGGTAGGGCTGAAACTGGTCATGGGGCTCAGCAGTGACCAACATGCACATGCGTGCAGACAGTATGACCCCTCAGGTTGGCAACTGAGCAAACCATTTAAAGACTAGAAGAAAGAATGCATCTTGAGATTGTATACAATCACTTCAAAAAACCACTAGGCAGCAAATCTGCAGTTGTTCTTTGTGCAGATTTCCCCTGCTTATTCATAGAAGCACCTGCAAAACTACTGCAAATATACGTATTCTCTGCCCGTAGTAGTTGTGAAAAATCCTGCAATCTAATCAGCAATTTTTAATGGAGCTTATTCACAGTGAACTAATGGATTCAAGAAGAAAGAAAAGAAAAAAAAAAAATCTGTTCATAACTCTCCAGGAGCAATTGTTTTCATTACAAATTAAAGTAATTTGGTCACTTTCTATTCCCCATGTTCCTTTCCTATTAAAAAAAAAAAAATAAATTGTATTTTGAAGATTTGCAAACACATCTTACCATTCTGGTGAATGCTTCTATTTCCTGCACCAAAACCTCACAGGAAGCAAAGGAATAATAATTAAAATATATACTTGTCTGAATTTTTAATTACTAATATACTCTGTTTGTTCCCTTTGTTTTATTGACAAATTCTTCAAGCATATTCATTAAAAGGTTCAACAAATTTTGGAGCAGATATATTACACACACCTGCCATTCCCCCTGAGGATATACTTCCTACCAGTCCTATGGAATCCCAGGTCTCTGGTTAATGTGCCACCAACCATCTTGTTCGCTGTTGAGCGGGCGGACATGGAGAGAGGACTGATGTTCAAGTTGCAGAAAGTCAGAAATCCCTGGAAACCAAGGGTTTTCCTTCCAGAAAAATCTCAGTACCATCTGAGCTCAAAGTATAACATTGCAAAACAGACCCAAAAATCAAACAAAGCTTAGGTTTTAAAGAAGCATCGCGTTTTTAAAAGGGCATGCCACTCCAGCAGTAAGCTGGTTTCTGGTTAAAGTTTTCAGAGCAATATCTGCTCAGCTGCTGGACACTTTCTGAAGATTAAAATAAACCTTCATCCTCTGCTACAGGCTCTGGTTACCAGTTTCTGATTTATTATCCCTTTATTCGGAGCAGAGGAATTGCCTCTAGTTCTCTTATTCTCATCCCAGCTGCCTACCCTCTCTATATACATGGATGGCAGAAATGGCTCCATGTTCTTTCAGATGGGGCAATCTTTTTAACCTTGATGGGCTTAAGTGACAGGAGGGAAGCACTGTTGCAGCAGAGAACAGTTTCTTTCTTGCCTTTATTGCTTTCCAGGACTGTAAATCTACCAACGTCTAACTTAGTTTCCTCAACTTCTGGTTCACAAAAACCTTGTATTCAGTTTCAGATCACACTTTGATCCAGCAAAAAGAAACAGATGCTACTCCAGATCATCCTGCTTATTATCTACACAAACAAAAATTTGGTTTTCAGTTACGTTCTGTTTTATGTGGGCAGAGCTGTACACCCCAATACAACCTCTGCTCTTGCGGCCACAGTGCAAAAACATCTCATTCTTCTAAGTGGAGCAAATAATAGTAAAATATTTCACTCAAGGGTTTTTGGAAGGAGAAAATAAATGTAATAAAATAGAGGAAATCTCTAAAAGTTTGCAGCCTTTAAACACCAACATAGCTTTCAGTGTAGTCCCACAGCCTAAGAGTTGCAGGGAAGCAGCTTTCTGATAGCTGGCATCAGCAGTAGAAAGAAAGAGCAAGGTTCCCCTTTTAGGAAGGGAGGAGAGTTCATCCTGTGTGTCATCTACCTTTGGAGATGTGTCTCCATTAAAAATGCATTTAAGCTTGCACTGTTTGTTATGCAGCAGAACAGAACTGTACTTAATTTCCCTGAAGGGAGGCACCTTCCCGAGGAAAACTTTCCCAACAGCACATACATCAGAGAAGGAGAAATGGGAAGTGTGCTCCCATTTTCCAGAGAGACAGGAATTTCTGGTAGCCCCAACTATCCATCAAGCACCGTCTCCCCCATCCCCATTGTAACAGCAGATGGGAAGCAGGCACCTTGGCCAGAGGTGGGTGGTGGCCAAGTTCAGCGTTTCCACCAGAGCTGCAGAAGACAGCAATGAAGCTGAGGGTGTCAGCGTGAGGATCTCACTTTTCTACTGCCCAGGTGGCTGAAAGGAAAGAGCTGGAAGAGCAATGCCATCGGGGTGCAGCATCGCAGGCTTCACTCTTGGGCTTGGAGGCAGCAGGGTAAGGGTACAGCATCTATCTCACCATTGGAGGCACTGATGCAACGCAACTATGCACTGAAACATCCTTCACAGTAGCCAAGAAAAAGTCACCCTTAGCACCTGGAGGGGGGCTTGCCAGATGCATCTGGGATTTCACTATCAACTGGTAATAAGCAGCAAGTGAAGCTAATCAGGAAGGTGGGAAAGTGGTACGTCAAAAGGCACAGCACAGCCTTTTCTGCATGGGATTAACACAAGCATCATGGTGTGACCAAATTAATGATCTGTATCCATTCATAGTCCAGGAGAGAGTTCCCATCTGCCTGGAAAATGCCACGTCACCATGCCCAAAGCACACGCAGGCCACTAGGCATTTGACCTAGAGCAAGCCTGGAGTTATAGGGAGAGGGAAAAGGTGTTACTTACTGTTGCCAATTTGGCACTGCTTTATTGCTGTTAAGTCCATGTGCCTTGCCCTCCACAAGAACATTTTGTTTGCCTTCCCATAGCATTTGTACTCATGAGAATAGGTATTTGCTTTGAGTTGTAGGGGATTAAGGGCATGAACAAAAGTCTCCAGGCAGACGCCAATCAGAGGAGCTTCGGGAGGAGCCCTGGAGGTATCTGAACCTTACTATTGCT
The DNA here is from genome assembly GCA_009806455.1 of Tetrax tetrax. NCBI lineage: Eukaryota > Metazoa > Chordata > Aves > Otidiformes > Otididae > Tetrax > Tetrax tetrax. The sequence continues at coordinate 30,704 of WHYT01013118.1, forward strand.
TCCAACATCATCTGATGGGAATTTTAATAGCACAACAGACCACTTACTGTCCCCAGCAACCTGAATTCATACTGAGAATAATACCTCTCCTTATACTTGAATGTGTGCGCTTTATATTTTCACTTGTATCTGCTGTAAAAGTTTTAAATGCTAGTTGCCAATAGCCGGTCAATATCTCACTTGAGGAAACTGTATTCATTCGTAAAATGATTCTGCCTTGCCTAGCAGACTGAGATCCTGCGAAAAACTGCAATAGGTTGAAGCACTACGCTAAGTCCTATAATGAAGTACATTTTTTGAAACCTTAGGTCACAAATTATCAATAAGCATTGTCGTTTAGCTAAAGATGCAATTTCTCTGGAAGTTAGATAAATGTGATCAATAAGATCACTGCAGCAATATTATCCCCTGAGTTGATGAAATAAGAAAGTTTATTTTAAAGGTAAGCTGTAAATAGAAAACCAGTTATTAAGCAGAGAAACCAAATTTTGCCTTGTTGGACTGATATAATCCTGCAGCCATCAACATACAGTGCAGGCTTGATGAATGAACAGTGCCATACAAGTCAAGATGCAATAAATATTACTAATATAGTGTCACAGAAATTGGATTGCTTCACTCCCCTCTTGTTCCTGACTCACAGACTGTCAGCAAATCTCTAGATCACTTCTAAGTTATGAAGGCAGCCAAGGAACCAATAAAACCCTGCATACAGCACTGCTGATATTTCATGAGACCATGACGAATAGTATGCAAAGTTCAAGGCCTGCATCACAAAAGTGGTCAGGAAGAGGGAAAAACAGTTTCAGTTAGGTGTGATCAGCTGGGAGGCACAACCATAGCACAACACACAGGCAGATGACTATTCAGAAAAATTAAAAAAAGAACAAAAACCAGCTCGTGACCAGAGAGGTGCAAGGTGTGCCCTAACAGGGGTGTGACCAAAGTATTTCAGACCATCTCCCACGTGTCCCTCAGCCTGACACAACAGCAACTACAGCAGCAAGCTTCTTCCCTCCTGCTTTGGTAGTGCCCAGCGCAATCACCACAGCGGCCTTCATTGCTAAGCCAGTTTAGTCCTGGTAATCATCACAAGTAGAGCACTTCCCATAGTAGAGTTACACGTTAAAGAACTTGGCTTGAAACCACTCTAACATCAGTTAATTATTGATCTGTACACAAGCCAACATTTTGAAACGTGGGTTGCAAAACTGCACAAATAAGTTATTACAAGAGAACGCTATGTGTTATTGTTACCTGAAAACAAGAGTTGTAGGGCACCATCACATATCATCAAGCGAAGGGAGCTGCAGCACAGGGACCAGACCAGGTGGCCAAACAGCCCACAGGCAAGTGAATAAGCAGCATCCTTAGGAAAACAGGAGAGTAAGCTAGGCTCACCAGGCAGTCTGCTAAAGCAAAGTACCATCACTTGCAGTGAATTACACATCTGAAAATGCTGCACGCTATTAAACATCTGCCTGACACATACCCTGCAGGCTGACCAAAGTCCATGAGAAGCTTGCTGTGACTTCAGTACAATCTGCCCCTAATTCTCACTGGGTTTTTGTCCTTTCAATGCAACCTTGGAATAGACTTGGAATAGAAGGAAAGAGGTCTTATTTAAGGCTTGAGTCAAATCACAAGAAAACTGGTTGTCCAAGGAGGAAAACATCTTCCACGGAAGGGAAAAGACATTGAAACAGACAACCACACAGCATTTTTATATAGCTCTTATAAACCAGACCTTGATCCCATTTCCAAGCTCCTAGACTCTTCCGGAATTTGAGTGAATAAACAATTACAACAAGTGCCAAAGCCTTCAATAAATCACAGCACTCCATCAATCGTAACGAGTGTAGTCCATCAGTTAGAACTGACATGAGACATACAAAAGGCACAAGGATAAACCACCACTCCAAGAAATAAATTTTAATCCCTCTTCCTATTCAAACAGGGGGCAGGAAGGTTAGGTGCAAGAAGTCACATAAATTAAACAGGGGAGGGTGGGGAAGGGAACAAAATCACTACATTCCTGGCCTCGAAAGCTAAAGGCAGCACTATGATTAAATAATTAAACTGTCTCACCTTGTGCAGTCAAGCTAAATTTCAACAGGAGCAATTAATCTTCATGTGGTCTTTTATATCCTGCCCTATCTGTACTTTCAGCCTAAGTAAAACATCTCCTCACATTGCCTCTTTCTTTCCAAAAGGTATAAATATGTGAGGAAAGAATAACTTTTCATTTCAATTAAATCAGTGCCATTTATAAGGTTGCTATCCAAACATAAATGCTTGTCCTTGTGAGACTTTTCATACACATTTGTAGAGCTTAATGTGGGATGAGAAAGTTTGCTTTTCCTGAAAAAGCATCGAAATTTCAAAAGATTTCCTATACCACGTCAGAATAAGTCTTAACCTCTGGATTGGCTTTGCATAAACAAATAAAAAGCAGGCATAAAGCAGGAGACTACCAACAGCCCAGAGAGCTTAAGGCCTCGCCTGTTATGTGGGATACCAGACCCAGGACCCCTTGATGAATTGGGTAGACCAGAAACTCCAACCATGGTGTCAGCCAAGATGATATTTTCTTTCCTTCTCATATGTTATTGCCAGCCTAAGAAATTTGTCCTGATCTAAGACATTCTGAAGAAAGCTTTGGCTTTCCGGGGGTGGGGGGCTGGGATGATCAAATCTGCTCTGCCAAGAACTGATGCCCCATAAACACAACATGCTGCACAACATAGAGACAGACCATCACAAATCCCCAGGGGCTTGTTCCACTGCTGTTCCCACGGCACCAGCAAGTCCTGCATTGCACTCAAACACTCTCAAGCATTAGGCAAGCAAGACAACCTGAACATGATATGGCCTTAGCAAAAACATGGGTTCAAAATCACATACTAAAGAAGGATATAGCATGGGAAGGGAACTGTATTGAACCTCAGCTGCAGTACCAAGGCAAATTTTATTCAAAAGTAGCTTTGAGCATCAATATTTGGACCCAACTCTGGATTACAAACATTTGGACTGCCTCTTTGGGAAAAGCCACCACTTGTGTCACATAAGCTCACTTACAGAAAGTCTGAGAAAGCCTTTGGGACCATGGATGGTACAAACAGAAAGTAAATAACAAAGAACTTACAGGAAAAGCTTGCACACATATTGTATCAGCCAGCAGCACTCCTGGAAGCAGAGCAGACCACTGCAAGCTACCACGGTCTCACCTACATAACCTGGCATTGAAGCTGCAGGTTTACTTTCCCTGGCTGAAGATACAATTTGATTTGAATGAGATGAAGTCAACTAGGAGTGGCAGTAACAGAAAAGATGGAGAGACAGAAATAGAAGGAAAGAAAAACAGGGTTTTCCACCTCCTCCCCCCTGCAACCTTGAACCATTGCTTCTATAGCTCTCATGAGACACAGCTGGACTTACAGAGTTCTTTGGCTTCTTGTTTTGAGGCAACTTGCAGGCAAAGCATGCTTCCAATTTGATCTTTTAGCAGTTGTTTTAAATGAATACTCCAGGTGGCTGTTTAGAAACAGAAAAGATGAGAAGGAGATGGATAAGCAAGAAATAACAGGAGATCATGAGGAAGAAGAGGAAAAAAATAATAGTTCTCAATTTCAGGACATTATTGTCCAGCATAGCATATTCTGGCATATCTCAATGTTTTAGTACTATACTTTACACACTCTAGCAGAGAATACATAATGTACCAAAAAAAAAAAAAAATAAAATAAAATAAAATGAAATAGTGCATGATTTACTTGATTTTAGATGGTTCTTTAATCTTAGTCCTGGGAATTGATGCTCCTACTGACACTCCTGGAAGTTATGGTGCTGGTGCTATATGATAGCATATCAGGCATTTGCTTTCTATAAGGGAAAACATTTTAGCTAGAACTCAAGAATAAAATTACTCCAATGATGTATAATTTAAAAAAAAAAAAATGCAAAACTCGAACAATATTGTTAAAGTTCTGCCTGGAAGAGCTGCTTTGCTTATCACCTGCAAAACCACAATGTACAACTTGCAAAGAGCTTTCATTTTCTGTAACACCAGGCCCCAAGTCAGCAATTTTCACTAAACTCAAAAAGATGCATTACCACAAAAAGACCTCCCTCTTCTTTTCATTCGTACCACTTCCTAATAGCTTCCAGGGGGTAAAAAGCAACAGCAACAACAAATAAGATGATTTTCAAACTGTTTTCTCTCACCTCTGGAGTCTGATGAAAAAAGTCTAGAAAGCACCTTAAATGTTAACACACAGGTGTGGATTTCAATGCCCGCGGAAAAGTCTGAGTGTGATTGTACGCAGCCGTTACATCTTAGAAGGCTACATCAAAATTCATTGCTGGGATGTATCTGAACTCTTGCAAAGCTCAGGACTATTCCAGTACAGGAAAAAAAAATGAAAGCAAGGGGAAGACTGGTTCAGGGCTACTGCATAGGGAAAGAAAAGAAACAAACCCTAGAAGTTTCATACAGCTGTTTCATATTTATATTTCATTCACACAGAAGAGAGTAAAACAGCTGCCTTCCTCCTCCTGACACCACCAAAACCCCAGAGCTCGTTGTTGAGTTCTCTCATCAACGTGCAGATGCTCTGAACTCCTTTGGACTCCAGCTGCAATGGGTCAGACTCTCATTGGTATAGATGAGCTCTTCCAGGTCAAATGGCCCAACGCAAGGATCCTGTGTCATGGCACAGAAACCCTGAGGGGGATGTTAACTTCCCTGAAGCGGACGCCCTAGAAGCAAACCCCAGGCCCGATTTACAGGCTGAGCTCAGCCTTAGCTTTTTATCATTCACGTGTTTACTGCTGAATTTTAATGCCGAGCAGGGCAAGCGAGAAGCTTGGGAAGTGCCCCAGCTCACCAGGTGCAGGAAGAGGAGGAAAGACCCTCCTCCACCCAGCAGTGCTCCAGTGGGCCAAGCACGGCACTGGAAGGAGTCCCCTTCCAACTGCTGACCGACCTGGTGACCTGGGGTTAATTGCTCTGCACTTCGCAGCTCCATTTTCCAGTCTTCAAAAATGGTGAAAAACATTTATTAATACTTATACAGCCTCTGCAGCATGACAAAATGATGTCTGGAAGGAAACCATTACACAAGCAGACCTGGAAGACAAACAGAAAGAATAGCAGGATGTGTCTTGATTGCCGATTATCTATTGAAGAACACAGTTTCTGCTAAATTTTTATTCATATACCAATTTGCCAAGCTCTAAAGGTTTGCTACACCATGATTTACCTCCCTTATGCCATTCAGTCACTTACCCCTCACATCATAGACTAGGTTATTTTATCCTGTGTATCTGCATACTTTTTAGGTGCTATAATTGATTACCATCTAGAAATATATGCAATTAATTTTAATACAGAGATTGCAATTACTGTTACAGGAATATATTTTACCCACAACTTTGGGCAGTGGCACAAAGCTGATGGCTCTGTAAGTATCTTTTTATACATCTTACACTAAAGTTTGGATACCACCATTTTTTCCCCCATCACACTTTTTTCCATTTTTACTTAATTTGGATTTTTTGCTCAGTTAGTACAATATTTTTATCTCTCTCTTGCCTATTTCAGGCATTTCTGTTAGCTATAAAACCTTAAAAGAAATACTGCATGGCTAAATTTGCTTGCTGTAAAACCACAAATCACAAACATACACCAAGGGTATCATGATTCGTGCAGAGGGACAAGAATTCAATTAAATTATTTGCCATATTCCAACCTACACTCCACTGAGAACAACAGTTGGAGTTGAAAAATAGATGACAGCTTTTTTAATTATTATTATCTCTTTTAAAGACCAATTTTCCAGATTGTCTCCAGATGGTGGAATTTTAAAGCCAATTTACCTATTCCCTTCACTGAGAGTTTTGCAGGGGTTTTCTTCAGAAAGCCCTAGTATTTGTAAAACTATAAACTGCTTCCAATAGGAATAATCCAGTCTAAAGAAATGCTTGTTTATTTAAATTTGTATTATGTTAGATAATTATGGTCCAATCTTGTAACCCTCTCTACATTAATGGATTCTGATGTGTTGCTAGCAGGGCTTGGGCTTCATCCAGTTCTCCTTGTGGCTCTTCATTTCACATAAAATATTAGCAGTGATTTTGCTGGCCTTCTTTTATAGGAGGACTTTTTTTTTTTAATTAAATAAAATAAATGTCCTTTTTCCATACAAAGTTTCAATAGTACCCTGAAGCCATCCAGAGAAGGTGTATGTATATGAAAAGTTCATATCTGAAAAATAAAGCTGTGGCTACTCTTTATAAACATCTCTTCTATGAGACATATCCAGTTTTCCAAGAACACGTTGAGTTGCACCTTGTGGTCCCTTCAGCTGATGTTTGGTGAGATCCCCCAGAATATAATCAAAGTACTATGAGGTGAAGAGCCAGGGATCTATAGTTAGAAAATCTAAATAATCTGGACAACGATATAGCAACTGAATAGCAACACACCAGTAGAGCTTCCTCTTCCTTAGCAGCACAGTACAGGTGACCCTTAGCAATCCTTAGGCAAATGAAAACCTCCCCAGCTCTTTAAAACGCAAAATGCCTGAAGCTCCAAAAACAACAGTTGCACCACAGTTTTGGAAATTTCAAAAGTATACAGGCACCAATGCCATAGACGACTAGGAAGACACAAGGATAATCTTTCAAAGGGTATTTACAGAGATCGAACAGATGAAACTGCAGATCTATGTGAGAAATATCTAACAAGATCAGAAGATCCCAGGCTGGAAGGCATGGATGGGTGTCCCTAGTCCAAGCCCTGCTACGAGCAGGTCTGGTAATTCAGCACAATGACCAGCCATGCTCTGACCATCTCCAAGGATAGAAGTTGCCCGGGTCCCAGACCAACCCATCCCACTGCTGAGCCACCTTGGCAGGGGCAAAGATTTCTTCCTCATGTCCAGTCACAACCTCTCTTGCTGCAGCATGTACCACTGCCTCTTGCCCATCTGCTGCACCCAGAGAGCGAGCGCCTGGTCCCCTCTTGCCCATGAACCCCTGTGTCAGGTAGTGACAGACCACAGTGCTATTCTCTCCAGGGCCTTGGGACAAGCACAGTTGAGTCCCACAGCCTGGGAGCAGCACCAGGACCACGACTCACCCCAGTTCACATGGTAAGCACATACTGCAGCCAGAAAAAAGAAGAGACCATGACAACAGCTTCACACTGATAGTTCACACGTATGTGGAGTTATGTTGTTCATCTCTCGTAGCAGAGCAGCAACAGGAGACAACTGGTACCTCCAGAAATAATGTTGGTAAACATACCTGAAGGACCACCACAAAGGAGGAGTTTTAAGAACTAAAATAGCACAACACAAGGACAATTAGACACCCTCACAATGATTAAAAGTGATGAATGTGGTAGGAGGTAATGAAGTGGAGTTAACTAACAAATTTCTCCTTCCTTCTCAAAGCCTTAGTAAACCAGCAGTGGCTGGAGCAGGTGACATTTTGCCTTTGCAAGGCGTGACAAACACAGGAAGAGAAAGACAACATAAAAGAGCAGAGGTGGCAGCCTGAAATGATGTGGGATCAGTGTATGTTACAAAGTATAAAGCTTTGTATTGCCAGGGTTTTAAGATTTAGCATTCCTAGCATCCATAAATTACAGCAACACACAGAGCCAGAAGCCAAGCCGGGTTGCGAGTGCCGAAACAAAGCACGGCCTCAAGTGGAGCAACAGAGTGACACGCAGCAGTGAAGGGGATCCTTTTTGCCCAGGTATTTCCTGCTGGAGAAACAAAACAAAACCAAACACCTTGGCTTAGAAAGGCACTGCCTCATCCTGTCCCTAATAAAACCCTACCAATGCCCCAGTGCAGCCTTTTGATCAGAAATACAAAGTGGTTTTGAGAATTAGCGCAGCCTGGAAACTTCTGTTTGCAACACAGTCTACCAGGGGAGATGCTTAAGCTGAAGTAAGTCTGTAAAGATGTGCACAGGGGAGAAAATGGGGTTGGGTGAGAAAGAGCAAAATGAATAGGAGACAATACTACAAACAAATCATCCATCTTTTTGGCTCGGCTCTGCCAGCAGCAGTAATGCAAAAGCCTTATGTCCTGTACAACCTGCCAAGTACAAAATCAGCACAGCACATCCTTTCTGTCACTGAGATGCAGTAAGAGATAGATTTCTTGAATCTGTCTGAACATAAGGAGATGAAGTAGTGTCAATCCCATTAGGAGTAAGAGAAAGAAATCATTCAGAGTCATCTCTCATGAGTTGGCAAAGCCAAACAGGGACTGGGAGGTATTACTACTTTTTTTTTTTCTTCTTCTTTATTAAAGTACATTCTTCATGAATATGATGGGTGGGGGGAAGGGGGCAGAAGTGTTATACTGGAGGCCCCTTAGTCATTATTAACCTGAGGCCAGCCCAAATCTACTGGCCTTGAAACAAAAAATGGTTTTAGCAAATCATTGTCCTGGCTTGAGCCGAGTGTATGACACCAGAGCTCGAGACAAATAGCAAAGCTTGCCTCTGTGGAAGAGGCGAAACACTAACCCAGAGACAGAAGGCCAGCACAGAGAAGTTAGAAGTTTATAGACACAGAAAAACAGAGTAGAACTGCTCACTGCAGCCCTGCGCTCCCCGCTGCCGCAGCTGGCACCGCTGCAGAGTGCTGTGCTCCTCTGCCTTTCCACCTTATCTCCCTTCAGAGCCGTTATCACACATCCAGCCACCCAGAGCCAGGCCAGGAACAGGTGCTCATTCCCAGTCAGTCCCTCCAGGCAACACGTGGTAGCATTCCGGTGGGGACCTCCTCAGCAGAAACAAGTGCCACCCTGGCACCACTGGAGCCTGTGGGTGGAAATGGGCAGAGAAGGGACCTAAGCAGGGCTCCTGGAGCAAGTGCAATCTGAATAAAATCCAATTTAAGAGCCAGGTGTTTAGAGCAGCAATCAAAACACTCATAAAAAGCCTCTTTTTTCTTAATTAAAAGAGAAAATAGTCCTTTTTTTTTTTTTTTTTTCCAAAATCCTTCCTCTTATGGAGAGAAAAGCTTCAGACAAAAGGAAAATACATTTTAAAAAAAATGTAAAAATACATTGTCACTACTATCATCCAAGGGAAAGCCATTAGGAGTTTCAATTAATGAGTGTTGTTTCACCACAGGCAGGAGATCTTTATAACAGAAAGATGATTATTTATCTAAATCCCTTAAAAGCACACTCCTCTGTAGAACAAATTGCCTATGACCTAAGTAATTGGCTCAGATGTAAGAGATTTCCATTACATGCAGGACAGAGTTTGTGGCAGGTAGTACTATCAGCAGAATTAATACACATGTGATAAATAGATAACGTGAGAATAAACCTTCTCCAATCTACCTGCACGGGTTGCACATCTCTAATTCCATACACTGGCTCATGTCCAGCCCACCTAGCAGGAGCATGGAGATAAGTGCTGGACCCGTACCTACCAGCTTGGCCCTGCAAAGGCAGGAGATGGGGAAGTGCAGGTGCAGAGAAACAAGCCACATCTCTGCCCACAATGCTCCAAGTCTGTGTAGGCGAGGCCTAGGATTCAGGTATCCATGTAAAGAATCAAACTGTGTTACTTGGTACCAAAACTACCCACGGCTTTATGTCCCTTTGGTCCCGCTCTCCACCTATCCTATCTCCACTTATTTTGGAAGTCTAAGCAAGGCTGGGTTTGTACCAGCTCTTTTAGACAGAACCATATACAACATACTTTTTCCTTTTTTTTTTTTTCTTCTGTCTTGAAGGCTTGAGCCAAAGCTAGTTGAAGTCAATTGAAAGACAACCAATGACTTCAATAGGTTTTGGCTCCAGCCCTAAATGCACACCACATGCCAGACATGATGACTGGTTCTATATCTGTCTCTAGGAAGCACTTAAAAATTGAAATGAGGAAAGGGAAGAAGAGAGCAAGTCTGTGTATATCACACTGTATGTTCAATTGGCTTCAATAAATTTCAGGAGCAGCACACATGCTGGGAGTTGTTTTCAATCAATAAATAACACAGAGGTTGAATTGTTCACCTGCCACCTCATTACTGCCCCCCAGCAGAGGTGGAATTATCTTTTAGCCTCAAGGTTACTTGCAAACTAAAAGTTACATTTACAGAAACATCTATTTGCCAGCCTTTTATTTTTTTCCTTTATTTCCATTACAGGCAGCAGCAGTATTTGACACCCACAAGGACCCTTCTCAGCAAGACATTATATATCACTCCATGGAAATACATAAATGACAAATTATCCCTGATAGCATTGTGTCTCCGCTGACCTGCTCAAGGTTTAAAGGCAGCTGGCAATTAAATGCCATGGCTACAGACCTGTTAAAGGCTTAGGCAGAGTTGTATTTATATCAGGCAAAGGGAATTGTACCTAATGGTATTTTGTAGATATATTTCTCAAATGAATTTGAGCACTATTCACTCTTTCACTTCTCTTATTGAAATTATCTTTCCATCTCTCATGTATTATTGCTTAACAAGCCGAATTCTGACTTGCATTAGCAACTGCCTGGTCTAAAGCAAAAATGCTGCTTACTCCCACCACCGCCTCAGCCAAATAATTTTCCAGAAACTGAGAAAGAAGAAAGATACCACTTGCCCCGAATCTACAGGAGCTAAAAGATTTGTCAGCAAAACTGTGCCAGGGAGCACTACAAAGGGCTTGGAGCTTGATTGATTCTATGAAAGACAAAGCAACTGGCAGAGACTACTTTTTTAGTGCAGGCACTTATTCTAACTATTGGGGATCTTGGGTTTTTTATTGAGTGCAATAGCATCGCCTTCTCCTGTGAGCAGGCATATAGCCTAGCCACTATTCAGAAGTCCTAGACACAGGACTTAGGCTAGATCATCTCAACCCTTGACCTTGACTCTCTAGGAACAGCCGTAGGCAACACACTACAGCAGATACGACTACTACTCTGCTAACATCTCTGTGGGTGAACCAGGTGGGATGGAAGAGAAATGCCTCACACACTGTGGTTTCTGGGAAAACGTGCATATATCTAAAGTTCAGTACTTTGGTACATACTCAGGGCATGGGGTGGGGGATAAATGCATTGAGGGACACTTCTGATCAAAAATAGCTTCATGTATGAGAGTAACTGCCCAAACCTCCCAGCTGAGCAGGAATGAGAAAGGAGACCCGTCGCAGTTGGAGGAAACAACTGATAACCAGAAACAAGAATTAGAGCAGCAGCAGCCAAAGGAACACTGTGAAGTCTGTGTTTTAAGAGTTAGGAGTGAACTTGAAGGTACATTAACTCTACTGCTTGATCTGCCACCCACGCATGGCATAAGCTGAGAACTTCTTTAAATAGTTTTTATCTTAGCTGGACTGTTCCCTGTGTTCTAGTCCTGATATTTTGATATCTCAACAAACGAAAGATCAACGCTCAAATTAGCCATGCCACAAAGCTTTCCTCTCCTCACCTTCCACAAAAGCCCTCCTAATTTAACACAATTTGTCCTTGCTTCAACTGTTCAGCTATAGAAAAATAACCCTATGAGAAAAATTAGGCCTATAGAAATGATAGAAGTTTCAAGTTTTCTAGCATAACCAGGCTTAGACTGGCAATATCCATATCAAAGTGAGAATGTATTACAATTCAGACCCAGAACAGAACAGCCTGATGAAGCTGTAATTCTCTGTGCACACATCATTAATAAGCCTTGGCCATTTAATAACCTGATGATTTGCAGCAAACCCAAGATCATAAAGATATATTTAATCTTCCGTCCACATAAAAGAAAGGCCCTTCCACATCAGATGAAGATGACACAACCACTTCTCAGCTCTTACAATTCCTAGACTTTTCCCCTCAACACTCAGAGATATGAGTAATGGTGTTTTCAAATGTATTCAGTGCCAGAAAAATCCCTGCTCCTATCCCAATCAATAGGAGTTTTCCAACTGATTTCAGAAGTAAAATGAAATGAAATTTTGTGCACTTGGAAGAAAAAAAATCTACTACTATACATATGAGGATTTTGTTGTGTGTGTGTGTTTTTAAAGTCCAAATATAATTGGAGTTATAATGTATAACAAATTTTAAAAGAGAACATCATTCTTATGTCATATAATTCATTAATATAATTCACAGGGACCTCAGAGGCTACAGCCTGCTGTTTTATGATCAGCATTCCTACCACGGTTATCAATTAAATACAGTGATAAACTTCACAAGTCAGACAGGTTTTCATATCATGCATTGGAAAAGGAAAGCTATTTGGTTTTGTATGATAAAATATCATTATTAATCATGTTTATTGAACCACTGCCTGCAACCGAGACATGAGCTAGGTCCTCCTATATCTGCACTGAACTAAAACTAACCCTCCCTTACACAAGTCAGTCCCCATCTCCACACTCTTTTTCTAAAAACTATCAAAATCTCAACATGGCACAGCAATCTTAGTCGAGTCAACTGCTCTTTTCATACTAACAGAGATCTGAAGCATGCCTACCATTAAGAAAGCTGCAGATCTGAAAGCCCACTGACTCAAAAGAAAATAAGACTAGGTAAAATTTTTAATAGTTAGAAAAAAAATCCAGCAGAGAAAGCTAGCAAAATATGAAGACATCCTTATGCTAGAGAAGTAATTTCACAAGGCAGTAAAGGATTTGTTGAATAAATAATTAAGGCACTCAGAGATACCTGGTCAGGACAAGGAGAGGAACCCAAAGTCTTCTATGAAGGAAACGGCACTGAACCAAAGGGTTCATAATTGGCGAGGAAATGAACTGAGGACCAAGGTGCCTTAAGAGACTGAAAAAGGGATTGAAGTAAATCAGGACAACTCTGAGAAAGACACAGATTTGGGCTGACTGTTAACTGTGAATGTTAAAGGAAAAGGAAAAGCTGGTAAGTACACCAAGGAGAATTTTCTGAGTAGTGCATAAAGCGTCTTCTAAAAGAATATGAAAATTCAAACACCAAAATCACCTAGACCTTTTCAAAATGTCACTGTCTAATCTCAGAAGTGTTATCATGACCCAAAGGCTTTTTAAGTTTTTCAGTCATTAGTCAGGTCAGACAAAATTTTGGAAATTAAGGATATACAATTATATCTATAATTTGACCTAGGAAGGAAACTACAAAGAATCTGTGGGTTACATTAAAGCTATGCATCTGGATTCCTTTGTATCTCCCTTCTGCAAAGATGATATGGTTACCTACACCTTTTGGATCTATAGGAATACCCTTTTACATGGTACAGGGAGAAAACTGCATTCAGTTCCAACATCTTTAGAAAGAGACAGAACACATGTAATCTGTGGTTGTCAATAAGCAGATCAGCAAAAGAAAGAAACATTATAATCAAAGACTGAGAAAAATCTGCAGACGGGTCCCAAACATTTGAAGTCTGAAAACTGTTAGTTTTACTGTCCTGGCATATAGTGTGTTAGTTTAAAACAGTCACTTCTAAGCACTGCTTGGAAAGATTAACATTGTTTGTACCATGAAATAGAAAGGGGAAAGTCCATGTAGGACTGAATCTTTGTAAACTAAAAATAGTATATCAACAGTTGAAACTGGGAGGCTTTCATGTGAATTAAGAGGGAAAACCATAAAAATACCTTTGGAAAGAAAGACTAATAACGTGAAAGAAAGTCTCATCTGACACCAATGAATGCCAAACACAAGTCATTTGTCAATTGACCCTCTTTTTTGTTCATTTCAAATAAGAAAATATTTCTATGAACATATAGTACTACAAAGTGTGTGTGTGTGTGTATGTATATATATATAAAAATGTGTGCATGCATGTATGAAGTTTATGCTACTGCCTTAGAAGTCACCATGTAAAAGCAAGGGAGACTACAGCAGAAAGACCACAAGAGCACCACTTCACCACTTACGATTATCACACAGGAGATGCTTTCTCGCTGCTGTTTTGCAAGGACATTCCATTTTATTCACACACTTTCCATCTTAATTGTTCAGCAATAAAAAACAAATGGTGCTACTGTACTTTACTACTAGGACTCTAGTGTTAAAATGTCTCTTAACTGAGCCTAGAGGTATTTCTCTCTCACAAACCTTATTCAGTCAGTTCTTCCCACATAAGATAGGTGGGTGGCAATTGTGTCTCCTCTACAGACGAATATTCTATGTTATTAACTGCTTTTCCATTAGAGAAAGGCATGTCAAAGTCATGCACTCTCTCTAAACGAATAGTGTATATGTGCAAAGTACACACCTCTTATACTGTCCATTAGCTCAGAGTATTGCACTTACAGTTATAATAGTCTATTTTTCCTTCTTCCATGGGTAATGGTGCATGGAATGAATGTCTGAATCTTGAAATGGCACTGTAAACTACTAATCTTTAAAAAAGTTTCCAGCAGCAAGAAAGGCACAGGAGAGCAATTGTTCGCAGTGTCTTCCTGATGGGGGAGAAGCCATCAGCTCAAATTCATTGCAAGTCAAAAGAAAACTTACAGCTTTAAAAAAGAAAAAATAAGGGGAAAAAAAACAAAACCAAACCAAAACAAACAACAACTTGGGGCAGGGGGATGGGGGGACAACACACACACACACAAAAACACACAGAAAATGGACTTCAAGGCAAAATGCAAAACACACTTACCAGCTTAGCAGAGAAAGACTTTTAGAAACATTTTTATTTTGTTTACTATATTGTTCCTTAAGATTCTTGGTACAAGACTGTCCACTACAGTCCTACACTCATGTTTACGCTGTGTTCAATCTACTATTGAACTGTTCTCTTACTCCCTCAGTTTTGCTGAACAGTAGCAAAAGTTTCAAATAATTGCCAGGAGCTGTCTTTCAGTTTCAGTACACTCTGTTACAAGCTGAAAAAACTCCGAGACAAAGCCTGTGAATTAGCTACACCTGCATGTACCACCAGCTTTGAGCATCCTGCTATTGTTTGACTTTTACCATGTTAGTATCTGCAATGTACTGCACTTAAATTAATTCTAGATGCCTTTCTAGATTAATCTTCAGCTTCTTGATGCAATATTGAAGTCCTGAATGGCCTCCTGTCAAAATGGCATGGCTCATACAGAAGACAAAGCATTGCAAAATGAAGATTATTACAATTCAAGACTGTACTGTCAGGAGTGTGAATGCTGGGTGATAAGAACACAATGCTAGGGAATTGAGTCGCAAGCAGTTCTCTAAAACGTGATTTTTTTTTTTCCATTCTTATTGTTGAACATAGTTTTAGGAAAAGATTAACAGCACCTGAAAAAACGAAGCTGTATTTCCACAGAGTATACACAACACGTACACAGAGAAGTCATGCTTCACCTCTTCCTCTTTCCATGAAACCTCCGTCCTCAATACCTAGAGGTGGGACAGCAATAGCAACTTCAGCTCCACTCAGTCCATCGCCACTCTCCCTACTTTGACCATAACAGTAGCAGCTATTTCCTGCAGTCCAGGCACTAACCTACTCAAAAACAAGCTGTGAAACTGGTGCTTGGGAAAGCCTCCAAAAAGCAGCTCTTTAAAAACAAATCCTCCCAGATAGTTCCCTAGAATTAAAGTATGGCCAGCCGACCATTCAAGTGAGCTGGATGCAAAGAAGAAAATAAACCTGAGGCAGGGGCCAGGAGCACTATGAGCAAACTCTCCCAAGAACATACAAAGGTCTGACACTCACCACCTCCTGAAGATCCTTTGCACACAGGAAGGCACAAACACAATCTTGTGATGACCAGCAGGATGTAATTATCATGGTCCCAAGTCTGATAGACACCAGCTGTTAGCACACTCCTTCCTACGATGACTGAGAGAGCCTGTGTGTCACCGTAGCGGCGTAATATGCGCTTGACTGGCTCTGGCAGCCGTAACACAAGATGAGGAGCAGTGTCAACTGTACTTGACGGATCTGTAGCAAATACCTCCATATATGACACGAGTGACTTACCAACCTCTGCCATTCTTTCAGCTAGAGTCAGGCTCCATGCAATTTAAATGAACGACACACAGTTATGAAAGTGCAGTGACCAGCCAGCACAGTTACTGCAATAGCAGAACAACTGGAGAAATGGAAATGGAAGACAGAAACCAGTAAACTCAAGTAGTTGCCAACTGTCATACAGTATTGTATGGAACAGGACAAGAAAAGAACATTTAATGTTATGTTGACAAGCGTTCTAAAGAAGAACTTTAGTGCTTGTGGACAAAATCAATTTTGTAATCAAGTGTGATAACATATAGCCATGATGCAAGTGAAGATCAGTTAATTACACCTACTTGTTACATTTATAGTATGAAATACAATGTTGTGTCAAGAAAAATATAGGCAATCCCTCAAAATCCCTCAGCAAACACTCTAATGCAGAAGCTTCTGCCCTGAGAAATGCAGTGACAAAAGGCTGCACTCTTTCGAAAATAAAATTGTCACATGCACACGTAAAGGCATTTTGTCAGAAATTATCAGAAAGAAAAGAATTATATACAGTCTGTTACACCACTGGTGATAATTATTCTGCAAAATTGCTTCCCCCGCCCCAGCTTTTCTGTCTGTAAAGGGCATCCATTGCCCTCATCCTTGAAAGATCAGCCATAACCACCAGGAACCAGCACAACTGCACGCTGCCCAGACCCCCTGCATAACCTAACGCAGAGCTCCCAACGGAGGGTTAACTGAGACTTCTCGCCTGAGGGCATTAAGCCTGTCTAGCATCACCTAGACAACTTCAACCATTACAAATAACAATAAACCCTGTGAAATATGGGCTGTTCCTGGATATCTCAGGAACAGGAAAACAAGACATTATGAAATTTATGATTAGTAATTTTTTTTTTTTCCTCCTCTGACATGCCTACAACAGTTCGGGCACATTTAAAGTATGAAGATACAAGAAGGAACCATAAAAAGCAAACCACTTTGCAAAGTTATTCTAGTAAGGCAATTTGAACAAATCTTGATTTTAGGGTTCTTCCTCAGAAAGCTAGAGTCCTGTTTTGCTGGAGGAACTACCCTTTTAGGGAAGGTGTGGCAAAGCCATCTGCTGCTTTATTGCAATGTTTTTTTGTGTGTGGTGGAGCAGGGAAAGGGTACTCATTACAGAAACAGGCTGTTCAGAAAGCAGAGCCTGCCAGACCCCACAGAATCTTAGCCTGCGTGCGTGGAAATCGGAAGCTCTGTTTGTAATTTTATGGGTGAATATTTTTTTCATATTTATTGGGCTGGACCAGGTTCAGCTCGTACAGGAGGAATATGACAGATTTCATCTGTTTGACAGCCAAGTCTTATTGTATTTTCTGTACCAAATGACCAAAGACAAAAGTGCACATGCCTAGGTACTCCAGTGATGTGCCATATGGAGGTTTAGATAAAGGTTTTGTCAATTGTTAGAGCCTCCCATAATATCTGGGCATGGTCTGCATCCTGAGTAACTGGAGCAGAGAGGACAGCTTTGAAGGCTCTTCTGGAACAGAGAATTAAGGTGTCATGCTATTTTTCCATTAAACAAAAGTCAGGTCTCATGCATTTAACTTTTCAGCAGAATGCACATTTTTCCTACTTCCTACCAGAAACCTATGCATGCACCTACATCTAAAAGCATATAGAGGATTCGATTTTAAATATGTAACCATCAGTATAATAAATTCTGAGATGTGATAATACTCCTCTCATCACTTGGACCACCAAGTGTAGTGGAAAGAGAAGTTAAATTGATCAGACATCAACACTGATGACAGACACACCAGTCGCCAAACAGTAAATACTTAACTGGTGACATTCAGTTAAAATAAACAAAATCCTATCCATGCTACTCATATGAAAAGTAGCAATCCAAACAATCAAAAACTTCGGATACCTTTTCCTGTGCGAGATGTACTCAATCATATCACAAAAAAACAAAGCAAAGGATGATATTCCTGAAACAATAATCTCCAAACCATCATGCTGTTAATAACTATAACTACTGGAATCCTACACATGCACCCCCTGCTCCCACCTTTGGTATTTATTCGTTCTTAACTCTTCTCACTTGGCAACCTTTTCTTACCCTATCCTCTTGGGCATCTTTCAAAAAATAATCACCACCTTAAACAGTTAGACCTATTTAAAACAGAACAATTAAGCTC
This sequence comes from Tetrax tetrax, assembly GCA_009806455.1. Taxonomy (NCBI): domain Eukaryota; kingdom Metazoa; phylum Chordata; class Aves; order Otidiformes; family Otididae; genus Tetrax; species Tetrax tetrax. The sequence goes on from WHYT01013118.1 coordinate 48,806, forward strand.
TCTTTCCTCAAAACATCATCCTTCCCCCTAAAAGTCCCACTTTGACATACTTAATTTAGGTAAATAATTTTTATATCCACCATAATCTGGAAATGCCACATTACTAAGTTAAATGAAACCACACCACAAGTAGCCATCCTGTGCCCAGCGATATGACATCTGTAAAACTCCTATTGACATGTCATTTCCAATTGGCAGATTGAAATTAAAGAAATCTTTGTGCTTCAAATGCAAACCTCTGTTTAGTAAAAGAGCTATTAAGCAGAGGATAAACTTCCAATATTGACGCTGCTAGATGAACAAACTACAATTTTCAGTACATCATCCTCATTACAGTCATTGTTAAAAGAATGGTCTAATTTGTATAATATAATATTAGCTATAGAGCCTTTGTAATGAAAACAAGTAACCAATTTTACTGTCCAATATATTTTGTGAATAGTAACGTGCTCTAATACAATGGCTTCTTTCATTTTCTCTGTGTTCATTGGTCTCTTTCATTGCAATGGTGAAACTGCAAACAAATGTGGAGAAAGGCAGCAATGAAAGACTCCCGAGCAGTCCAGAGTGCCGTAGTTGTGGCTGTAATTCAAACAATATATGGAGTCTTAAAACAGTCCTGCCCAGTTAGTGGGACCAGATCATAACGGCAACAGAAAACTGCTTTAGCCTACCGTTATGAACTTCCCGAGTTCCAACATTTATGGCTAATGTTGTAGGAGGGGGAAGAAGGAAGGGAGAAAAAACAAAACAAAACAAAAACCCAAACAAAAACCACACAACCACAAGTATCTGAAAGCTTCTCTGATTTTTCCAGCTAATAAGAAGCTGCACTTCTTTCTACAAGCCTTTCTTCACTTCAGACAACTGCAGCTACAAGAGCACGACACGTACTTGGTTAGAAAAGGCACTACACAGACTTAAAGGCATCCAATAGTAACTCATTAATTTCAGCATTACAATATCCTGCATTATTAAGAGTGCAGTTTTGGTTACAAAACAGATTCAGTCCAGTATATCCAATATACCTATATGAACACAAAAAAACCCACAAGAAATCTACGTGTACACATTGGACTCCCTACTTCTAACTACAGGTAACAGCCAGATAAGCTCTAAGATCACCCTGTGCTGCACTTACAAGTTATGGAGCACAACAGATGACCATTCTCTGATACATCCTGCAAATGATGACTATGACTGTTCTGGAAGAACACTGAAGTGAATCCCTGATGTGCTTATGCTGATGGCTGCCACAAGGTAGATCCCTGTGTAGAGAAAATTCTGCATGGAGTGACACCTGAACTCCCCATCTCAGATCCAAAGGCAATAACGGCTGAAGCCCTTAAAAAAATCTCCTGAGGACAGTACTTAGAAATAAGACAAAGTCTCCTGCAAAAAAAAAAAAAAAAAAAAAAAAAAAAAAAAAAAAAAAAAGTCTGTTTGAATTACAAATTAAAATAAAGTCTATGTTTTTAGAAGTTGAAAATTTGTTTCAAATACAGCAATTAAGTGATACTAAAATATATAGCACTTGTTTTGAAAATCACAAGTCTGGAAGCTTTGTCACAGTGAACTTGGACTGGTTATTTGTCACTCAGCAAAGAGTCCATGAACCGTCCCTCATTTCAACAGCGAAAGTAACGACCAGCTCCTTCGAGCCACACGCATGTTAAAAAGGAGCAACTCAGGTCTGTTGTTTAGGCAAAAATCTACTCACCACATGTGCATCCAGAGAATGACACACCCTGACTGAAGCTGACCCCAAAATACCCTGGCAGTGACAGGTTTTATTTCTTATCTTTGCTTGTCAGTAGCAGACCAAGTTCTTGCACATTTTTACAAATAGCCATACGTTTTTCAGTTCATGAACAAAAGCACTCTGCTTCTGTTTGGTTTCCTTGGCATTTGGATGGCAGAAAAGGGAGACATATCTCTATCAGCAGCATACACTGTGTTTTCCAAAAAACCGTGCACAAATCCTGAGGGACAGCAATAAAAACGGTCTGTAAGTACCTTGAATGAGTTTTCAAAGTACATGCAGGATTTTTAGCCGCATGATTCCCATCTATCTTAACTGCTTCATTGCTGCTTCACAGGATAGGGACACCACGTCAAGTGTGTCCTCAGAGCTTGCCAGCATACCCATCACCACATGCCACCATTTTTCAATCACGGATGCTCCTGTGTTCTGCCACAGCACAGATGCCTCCACTTAAGCTGTGGAGAACAAACAATCTGGTTATTATAAGACCTAGCTAAAGCTTTGAGCTGCACGTCACTTTCTCCTACCAGTCTTCCTCATGCTGAGTGATATTTTGCTTCAATAATAGTCCAGCTGATATCTGTGAAGCTATTACTCTGCGTGAGAGAGAGCAGCAGCTTCATAACTTTGCACGTAAGCATCATCAGGGTAGAAATAGCTGGGCTCCTTGCACTCGGGAACAGTGGGGAGAACACACCTCTACTTCCTGAGTGTTTTGTTAAAGTTACTACTGAATAGAAATTAAGAGAGGGAAAAAAAAAAAAAATCAATTTGCTTTTAAGATATAAAATGCTGATGTATCTTAATTCAAAGAACTGGCCAAATATAACTAAGAAAAGGCACAACAGCAAGCAAATGTGTGGAGATATACCCCCACATACAAGATACAGACCTTGCCTAGGCAGAACAGAGTTTCACTTGCTGCAAAACCTACACTGTGATTGCCCAAAACCTACACTGTGATTGAGGTGGTGAGGAGCCGCTCTTTTGGAGCGCCATCATCTACTTCTCCTCCCAGATTCACCAGACAGGTGCACACGCACTGCTGCGTGCACGGGACGGTGGCCGCCCAGCTCTTGAGCAACCCAAAGGCTGCGCAGAGTTCTCCACTCCAGCTCTGCAACAACAACAACAAAAAAAAAGCCAGTCTGCCTGAAAACAGACAGTGTACAGGGGATATGGAGCCTGCTAAACACCAGGACATAAATCTTGCAAATGGATGTAATGGGAGATTATTCCAAATGCTAAGATAATGAGTCCTCAAAGATTTAGCACATCTTAGGTAGGATAGAGACAAGCTCCCCACACATTTAACAAGAAAGTGAATTTGAAGTATGCAGGAAGGTCCTGTGTTGCACAATACACCATCCTCAGAAGCTCTCTCAGTTAACGCAAATATAATTTTTAAAAAAAGAAAATAAAAGAAAGAAGAAGAGGAGATACGTAGCATCCATAAACACTTGACAGAGTCAGGCTCAAGGTACTCTTAATTTTACTCCAAGTCAAACTCACTGAAATTAGCTGTCCAATTCTCTCCTTGCAGCAGCCTTTAACTTCAGCATTCACATCAAAGTTTTCACCTTTGTGGTGAAAGATGTTTGGATTCTCCTCAGAGCTCTTTCACAATGGTCTTAAAATCAGGCAGAAAGGTCAACCCAGAACAACAGAAAGCTTTACTACGCTGAAGTCTACGCACACTAACTTATAAGCAATTTTGTGACACAGTAAACGTTGTGTTTACTGGGAAGGAAAATAAAACAGGTTGGCTGCACAGTACTTTTAAGGATCTATTTTCTTTTCAATTAGTTAAATCATGGCCTCTTTTTAAGCCACCAAAAATTGACAAATGTTTGGTTTGGATCTTCTTTAATCCTTCACCTGGTAATCAAAAATTAAACTGCTTATCTAAGTTGCCAGAGATAACAATCCCAAGGCTAATCTCAAGGAGACAACATCCAAATCAGTGAAACTGTCAAACCACTTTCCAACAGCCTTCATGGTTGTTTCAGCAGAGGCCATAAAACTTGAAGAGCGCTATTGGCTCGTCATCCAGATTAGATGTATAAATACACTTGGGTTGCAGATGATTAATTCAAATGTATCTAGCAAAATGCCTCAGTTATGGTCAGTTTAGGACTTTTCTTTCACAGTAAATTCATTTAAACAAACAAACATACTAGAAATGAATTTCAGTTATGAATTCAGTGACTATTTGTTTCATGGAGAAAAAAAACTTCTTTGCAAACTTTGCAAATATTTAAATAACTAGAGCATGTATATTCTCAAGCAATTCATTTAATTAAGTATATATTTCATCACACACTTGTAACGCTTCCCAATCCACTCTTATATCTTATCATGAATGACAATAAACCCTCCCAGCAGAAGCACTAATAACAGCATCACTTTCCAAGTCTGTTGTTTTCCATTTTCCTAATTTTTGGTTGACATTTGCAGTAAGCTCATCCACACTAGACAGAATCTATAGACACCCTTCTTCCTGTGGCCAAGGCACTCTCACATCAGTTGACATAACTATTTTCACCACCTAGAGTCAAAATTTTATTCATCGTCTTTAAAATAAGCCAACATTTATTCTTTCCATTCAGTCCAGCATGGATAATTCCTTCCAGCAAAGGAAAACGGCTTTCATCACTGTGTTGGCCAGTCCCGTTACATGAATGCAATATTTTTAAAGGACTTTTTCTCAGGAGAAAACGGCATAAGCTATATTTATCTCTAACTAATCCATTTCTAGCTCTTACTCTAAGATTAAGGAATTAGAGACTGCTACAGCTGCTGTCCTTATCACATTAATTACTGTAAATTGGCTGTCATCTCAAAAAAGAAAATCCACTTCCAGGGACTGCCTGGTTCCGTGCTTCAAATACCAGGCAAAAAACCGTATTGAATATATCACTGTAATGCAATGCTCAACAAACAAAGGATGTTACACAAAAGCGATTGGTCTCGATACTGCTATTCTTAGCCTGTCCACACTCCAGTTGCAGAACTATAGAATTAACCCTGCATACTATTTATGCTTGATTTCCACCTGGCACAAATTACTTCCAACTCCAGCATTTGAGAAAAAAATAATATAAAATAAAATAAAAAAGCATGTTTTGTATGATAGATGTAAAAAGCACTAACATGCCAGAATTTAATTAAAAACTACAAAAATTTTCTATAGACCAAGCAAGGAATTATGCCTTCTCCTCCTAAGTATGATTGCTCTTCAGAGATGTAGCAAAAAAAATTATAAGAAATGCTAATATTTATCACAACACTGCAATAGCATTTCAGATGCCTTCTGTAACCGAAGGTGCTATGCTTTTGCCCTAGTAAGGTGAAGACCAACAGTGTTCATCTTAGAAGTGTTTTTATATACTTGCTCAGTGAGATTCTTTCTGGAGTTCAATATATATAAAAACACTAAGAAAACCTGGCTGAGCGTGGACAGCAGGTCGAGGGAGGTGATTCTCCCCCTCTACTCTGCCCTGGTAAGACCCCACCTGGAGTACTGTGTCCAGTTCTGGAGCCCCCAACATAAGAAGGACATGGACCAGTTGGAGAGGGTCCAGAGGAGGCCA
>WHYT01013119.1:0-101239 GCA_009806455.1 Tetrax tetrax
GTTTAGAACCATAGAATCACAGAATGGTTTAGGTTGGAAGGGACCTTTAAAGGCCATCCAGTCCAACCCCCCTGCAAGGAGCAGGGACATCTCCAACCAGATCAGGTTGCTCAGAGCCCCGTCCAACCTGGCCCTGAATGTTTCCAGGGACAGGGCATCCACCACCTCTCTGGGCAACCTGTGCCCATGTTCCACCACCCTCATTGTAAAAAACATCTTCCTTATGTCCAGTCTGAATCTGCTTCCTTCCAGTTTAAAACCATTACCTCTCATACTATCACAACAGGCCCTACTGAAGAGTTTCTCCCCATCTTTCCTGTAGGCCCCCTTTAGGTACTGGAAGTCCTCTATCAGGTCTCCCTGGAGCCTTCTTCTCTCCAGGCTGAACAGTCCCAACTCTCTCAGCCTGTCCTCACAAGAGAGGTGCTCCAGCCCTCTGATCATCTTTGTTCCCTTCCTCTGGGCTTGCTCCAGCAGGCCCATGTCCTTCTTATATTGTGGGCTCCAGAGCTGGACTCTGTACTCCAGGTGGTGTCTCTGTCTCTTACTTTGTTAAGTAAATCCTAATATATAAGCTGTCATATTTTCAACTCTCAGTCTGGTGTCCCTTCTGCACAGTCTTGCTTACTACGTAAGCGTATTTAGGCTAAGTCTCTTGCAGATCAAGTGTTTTAATGATGCTGAAGCCCACCTCACCCACACGAACACTTGGTTCCTACAGACACCATAGGCAGGGCAGGTGCTTAGCCAACAAACACTGAATTTGGGTGCATTGCAGTGCCACAACCATTACAGTCATGTACAGCCACTGTTTTGTTTGCACCAAACTGTTCACACAACAATCCAGTTGGAGTCAGTGGGTGAAAGCTGCTGCTGTAGAAGTCAGTGGGAGTTCTGCCACCCTTCTCAAGGGCAGCAGCACTTCACACAGTAAGATTCTTCATGTCAGTAAGTTTGTCTGTGTGCGCAAACATAACTGCCTAGCTGACCCTTCTTTGGGTTCATCTTTGAGTGAATTAACAAAAAATGCTTACACTGAGTAAGCATACTACATACTTACTCAAACACCAGCAGTTCCAGAAAAATCAAGATCTCTTCTATTGCTATTAAGTCAAAACAGAAAGAAATATTGGCAATTATATTACTAACTGCGTAATCGCTTCCTTATATAGCCCTATTAAAAAAAAAATTGCATGACACTCAACTCTTGTCAGCTAAATATTTAATTTATAAATACTTTAAAATCAATAATGACTTGATTTGATTGCAGAGTTCACAAAAACTTCTATTTTTTCTCCATTTTCTGACTGGTATCCTATAATAGAGAAATTGGATAATTAGAACGTAATGTCTTACAGGAGGGACACAGCTTTAACATACAGCAAGAACAAACTGTATAGCTTCTGTTATGAGAAGCTGGAAGCAGAATATTGCAGCTGTCAGTGCAGTCAGCTTCTTTCACTACGCAAATGGTAAAAGTATTTTTCACTCCCATGTGAAGGTTAACAGGTATTTTTTTTTGTCCAGGATCAAACATCCTCAGTCTACTGTGAAATATTTAAAATTGGAAGAAAGCTAGTCATTTGTCAATAACATGTTTGACCTTCAATTTCAGTATTACAGCCTAAACTGTGACATTCACTACATGATGTTCAACTCAGTGAGTATGCACACGCATATTTTAGTCTGAGAATATAGTTTTCCTCTTACAGTAGTGGTATTTTAAAAAAAAAAGTCAGTTCATATTGCCAACTTTTACAGGAAATTCTTAATTTTATTCTGCAGATTACAGTAAGAGGGTTTTTTTTTTTTAGAATCATAGAATATCTTAAATTGGAAGGGAGCCGTAAGAATCATCAAGCCCAACTCGCTGCTCCTTGCAGGACTACCTAAAACTAAACCATATGACTAAGAGCATCATACAGATGCTCCTTGAACTCTGACAGGCTTGGTACATGACTGCTTCTCTGGTGACCCTGTTCCAGTGACTGACCACCCTCTCAGAGAAGAACCTTTTCCTAATGTCCAATCTGAGCTTCACCTGATGCAGCTTCATTCCATTTCTTCATGTCCTGTCACTGGTCACCAGAGAGAGGAGGTCAACTGATGTCATCTACCTGGCCTTGTGCAAAGCATTTGTCACACACCACATCCTTGTCTCTAAACTGGAGAGACACGGATTTGACAGACAGACCACCCGGTGGATAAGGAATTGGCTGGATTGTCACACTCACAGAGTTGTGGTCAATGGTTTGATGTCCAAGTGGGCACAGGTAACAAGTGGCGCTCCGCAGGGGTTGGTATTGGGACCAGCCCTGTTCAACATCTTTGTTGGCGACGTGGACAGTGGGATAGAGTGAACCCTCAGCACTTGACAATGTCACCAAGCTCTGTGATGTGGTTGACACACTGGAGGGAAGGGATGCCATCCGGAGGGACCTTGACAGGCTGGAGAGGTGGGCCCATGCAAACCTCATGAAGTTCAACCAGGACGAGTGCAAGGTCCTGCACACCTGTTGGGGCAATCCCAGGCACAAATACAGGCACTTCTCCTATGAGGACAGGCTGAGAGGGTTGGGAGAAGCCTGGAGAAGAGAAGGCTCTGGGGAGACCTTATGGCAGCCTTCCAGTACGTAAAGGAGGCCTACAGGAAAGCTGGGGATGGACTTTTGACAAGGGCATGTAGTGACAGAACAAGGAGTAATGGCTTTAAACTGGAAGAGGGGAGGTTCAGATTAGACATAAGGAATAAGTTATTAATATGAGGGTGGTGGAACACTGGAATAGGTTGCCTAGAGAGGTGGTGAATGCCCCATCCCTTGAAGTGTTCAAGGCCAGGTTGGACGGGGCTTTGAGCGACCTGATCTAGTGGAAGGTGTCCCTGCTCCTTGCAGGGGAAGTGGAACTAGATGACCCTTAAGGTTCTTTCTAACCCAAACCATTCAATGATTCTACAATCAGCATCTCCCACTCTACTGCCCCTCTTGAGGAAGCTGCAGACTGTGATGAGGTCACCCCTCAGCCTTCTTTTCTCCAAGCTGAACAAACCGGGTGACCTCAGCTGCTCCTCATAAGTCTTCTTAATTCCTTTTCCTTTAATCCTTAGGTAATTTCCTGCCTACTTTTTCCATTCTCTGGCTTATACCTTAGTTGAAACCAGTTCAACCAAACTATGCAACACATTTCACCCCATAGGACATTCAAAACCTCTGCAAACTCAGGTATTGAGAGGACCTGACCCAGGAAAGGACAATATTTTCTTGCTCTTGTCATGAACCATTAGTTGATTTATAGAAAATAAAAATTAATAATATTATTTAAAATAACAACAGCAGACATTTGGTACACTTAAGCAGATGCTCATTTATTGGCAGTGACCTGAATCAGAAACTGAACTTAACTGCATGCTATGCTGTTCAAAAGTGGCTGGTTATTCCTTCAGCCATTATCCTGAGTATCTAACTTTTCCCATCAATATTTATTAATATTTAACAGGTGTTATTTCCAAAGTGCAAGGGAAAAACCTCAGTATGTCCAGAGCTGTCGTCAAATTTTGTGATTTACCCAGAGCCAAGAATTTCTGCAAAAGTGAGAATTGTTTTTTCAACGTCTGTGCTTAAAACACAGTTAAGGTAATCACACTGGAAAGCACAAGTGAGTCAGTGGACTAAGCACAGGATGACTCATGTGGGTCAGAGAAGTCCTTTAAGCTCTGGCTATCCTCTCAGGCTACCTTTCCGCTGATGCGGCACCACTGGCCTCAGCAGATGTACCCCTGACCTGCAATCCAACCAGCAAGCCAAGAAGCAGTCCCAGGGTTCCTCAGCAATGCCCATTATTGTGGTCTACTACCTTGAGAGTGCATGTTGTTATCCTCCAATAAAACTTCTCTCCTTAAGCACAAATGCACCACGTGTGTAAATGCACAGTAAAGGAACGTACCCAGCAACTTCTCAAGTTTCCTGAATTCCCACATGTGATCCTATTGCCCAGTCACTAAAAGGTTGCTTATGGAGATGGCACAGCATAAAGGCTAACTTCCCTCTGAAAAACAGAGTGCCCGCCTATGAAAACATGTGGAATTTTGGTTTTGCCGACATCAAGTTGTACTTTCTAATCCAATTCTGCTTGCTGAGGCATTTCAAAAATAGCTAATCATTTAATTCATGCTCAGAGTGGTCTGCTGGAGAGAAATCTGTGATATGTCACGGATTACGGACTTGGAAACTAGGAAACCAATGGTATCTGCTGGTCTCAGTGTCTTGTACGCAACTGATTTTAGTTTATCTACTAGGCAAGGTCCTCCCCCTAGAAAACAGGCCAAAAAGTCAGCTGTGATCACAGAAGCTCTAAGAGACCTGGGAGGGAAGACGAGGCAACAGTTCCCACGCTGTCCTGCTCCCGAGGTGCAGGCATTGCCTGCCCACATCTCACCAGGGGTGAGGGCCAGGACCACACCTGCACTGTTTGGCAAAGGCGCTCCCTGAGGACGCATGTGCCCACGCGTGACAGACCTCCCTCCCCTTGGGAACACGAGTTAAACAATGAAGTATTTCTGAAATGTTCATGTTTAAGGCACAAAGTTGCTCATACTGACACTGCTGACACATGTGTATCCTGTGGCATTGAAGCAGGGGTCTTCTTCAAATGTAATACTTCTGACCACCCTAAAAATATCGGAAGTTATTTTCCAGCCAGTATAAATTCTTTGAACTTCAAATCCGTGACATTATTGTACAGAGCTGTTGCTCAGTCACACAAAGACATAACTGTACACGGGAAAATACCTCCTCACTTTGTAATTCTGTAATTACAAGAATTATTAATGTCCTGAACTTTTAATGGAAAATGAAATTAAGGAGTCAGTTTGTTACCCTTCTGAGAAAACACACATAGAAGAAAACGTTGAAATTCAATAAATCTGACCCTTCGGTGGCTGTAAAAGCTCTTCTGAAGAAATTACAAAGCGCAGAGTAATCAGCTAATCATTTCAAATGTCACAACATCAGGTGATAAAGTAGCGTGGGGAGAAACGGTTTTAGTCAGAGTTCGGGTTGGATCAAGTAGCAGTTTATGCTTGTGGGCAGTACACCAAGTCATTAGAGCATGCCTGAAAAATGTGCACCATAGTTCAGAGCAGAACTTCATTGTAAAGCTCAATTCCCATGCAACTCTGGGAAACCAGAATTCTGAAGTATGTTTTTCAAAATAAGCTAAGTGATCGAGGAGATAAACTCCAGATTCACAAGTTAATATAGAACCAGATGGGGCACATGTTGAGCTCTCCAAACAGACTTCTGACTCTCAGGTCTTAAAATCTCAATCATTTAGGTTTTTAGTTCCCTTGACAATTTACTATTATTGTATTGAGTGTTCTTCTTTTTTATTAATATGGTTAATCTAAAATAATAAAATTTATTCTATACCAAAATGCATTTCACAGAATAAGAGAATGGCTGAGGTTGGGAGCACCTCTGGAAATGCCTAGTCCAGGCCCCTGCTCAAAGCAGGGTAAACCAGGGCAGGTTGTCCAGGCCAGTTTCCACTCAGTTTTTTAATATTTCCAGGGATGGAGACTCCACAACCTCACTGGGCAATTTGCTGCAGTGCTGAAGTACTCTTACAGTGAAAAAAATACTGTGTTTAAGTAAAATTTCCTTTGTGTCCATTGCCTCTTGTTTTTTTACTAGGCACTATTGGACAGAATCTGGCTCCTCACTTATATATCTAACCACTTATATCTGTAAATATTTTATTTATTTCTCTGGAAATCACACAGAGAAACAAAAAGCAAGGACATTTTTTTAATGAAACATTACCTTTTCCCACTTGGGTTTTTTCCATTTGAGAATCCTTTGTAACAATCCCAGAGTGCTCAGTATTTCTCTTTTGTTCACTTTTTTGTTCCTCTAACTTTCAGAAATCCAGATGGCAAGGTTTTTCAGGCCTTTGAATCAGTCAATGCCTTTTGCGTGGTTATACATAAGAGAGACACACACACAACTTTGATCAGTCTTTGATGATTTTTTATTTGTTATTAAAGCCACACATTGGTAAGCCAAATCTGCAAAAATGCAGCATTAAGAGACAGAAAAATAGCGTAAATCCTATTTACATTTATCTCACTCAACAAAAATAAAAAAAAGAGACTAACTCTGACTCTCTGGAGGAATGTATAACCAGTAACATTTCACTCATTATTTCAGTTTGTCCGTGGCTGATAAGCCTGTGTTTGTGGACTTGCACAGCACCACCAAGAACAACCCACGAGTTCAAAAGACAAGAAGTGAAGTTAGTTTCAGTAACTTAGACTTGGAACTGCACTTTCCCAGGGTGTGGGGGGAATATATGGGAAATTGTCAGCACAGCAGAAGATACTCATTTTGCAAATACACCTAAAGTACTTCTCTGAGCCCCATTATTATGAGAAGTGAGAAGTTTAGCTGTCAGACAGAGAAGACTGTCTCCATTCCGTTGAGCGAAGAAGCCAAACGATGCTGCTATGTTTTATAGCCTCAGATTTTTACAGCTTTTCTCTTTCAGTCTCTGTTGGCAAAATGAGGTATTGCAAGTATAAACAATATTCCTTGCATGGATGAAGTTGCCCATTTTTCACGTATAAGAGTCATCCATATTCCAAATCCTTTATAAAATAAAACTTTATTTTTTAGTTGCTCAAATCATGGCTGGCATGCACATATTTAGCAAAATATTCCTTTAAATTCTGTTAAGATATTCTATCAATCGAAAAACTGGTTCAAATTCTGACCGAAAGAAATTAAACAGCACTCAAACAATTCCTGCTTTTCAAGGAACTCTAATAATAAAATATTAATGCTTAAATAATGCTATTGTGGTTAACTAATTTCTAATTACCAAATTCTAACACTGTGTTCAAAAGCATGACAAACATAACACCTGCAGCTGTTCTGTTGACTTACAAAATTAAAAAATGGGAAGACTCAGTGATCAATGTTGTATGATAATAAAACCAGCTAGAAGTCCAACAAAGTTCTCCTAATGATAACTTTCCCTGCTCATCCTACCATATTTGGTTTTATTTTGCTTACTATGCTTTTCTGAAGGTCTCTTAAAACCTTAGTGTAATGCATAGTAACTCAGACTCACACACACGTCTTTCACGTGTGGTACTCCCAATGAGGTGATTAATGACTGTGCTTACAATGAGTGCTAAATTTCCACTATCACAATAATGTCTGTAAGCCCCATGAAAGAAGCAGAAAAGTAGTAGGTAGAAAGAGAGAAATTGTGTGCAGCACTAAAACTCCCAAATAGTTCCCCAGTGAAATCCTCTAACAGCAAGAGTTTTGCACTCAGTTTCCACCAAAAGAATGGTCATAACAGGTCATTAAACAAGCCTCAAACCAGCCTGGCAACATCTAGGACACACTCCTGCACTGGTTCCATACATTTTCCTTTAACAGATCATCAGCATAAGAGTTTGGAATAAACAACCCCCAGACAGAAACAGCAGCCAGCAAACTCTTTCAGGGAGCAGGTGTTAAAAAGGGCTCCTTGCTCCTTTTGACCACAGCTCAGGTCCTTTTTAAAGATGTCCAATGCTCACTTAAATTCAGCTTTTACAAAAGCATCACTCAGGGCCTTCTGAGTTGGCCCACACCAGAGAATATCCTGAAAACCTTCTTTGGTGCCACTCCTAAAATCTTCTGGGTCTAGCTTCGCAAACACATAATAGCTTATCTCCATGTTTTTCCCATGCCAGAAGGGAATACAGCAATTTGTCAAGAGCCATAAGAGGGATATAGCTCCACTGCTTGCTCCATACCACCATCACCAGGACACCTTCCATCCCTTTCCTGCATCTCCCTATGGTCCTCCCTTTCAAAGGAGAGAAAGCTCACCCATAGTGAGCTCTTTCAGCCCAGGTCTGACCAAACAGTTCTGAATTAGGGTTGCTTCCACTTTTCAGAGCACTTTAATAACCCAGACTGTAATCCCAGCCTTAGAGTTTACCTACCATGCCTACTCAACTAGAAGAGAAGGCAATAAGGAAGCAGCTTTTTGGCAGGAAATGTAAGTGGAGCCTGCTTTCCTCTTCCCTTCACACCTTCCTTCTCCCTGTGGCGGATGCCGGTCCTTATCAACATTTTAGCGTGGTCACCTCCTCCAGCAAGACATCACACCAGGTATGCTGTGATCAAATCACACTGCTTTTCCAACCTTAATCTGACTCCACCTTCTAAAACTAAAATAAATTGCCCAGGTTCACACTCTCTATCTTCTGAAAGAATCTAACCCTAAAGCTTACCATGTCTTTAGCCTTAGAGATATAAACTGGTTGTAGCTGCTAACATCAGCAGTCAACGTGGTTGGGGAAGCAGCTGCACAGCCCTCCTTTCCTTGCAGCAGTTACTTCATCTCCCCTTGAGATCCGGAACAATTATCTCATTCAAGTAGCGTGCACGGATGGAGCTTAACAACAGAGCACCACAAGCAAGGCTGCATGAACAGCAGGAGGGTTGAAATCACCTGGCACCAGCCCTGGCCTTGGCACGGTTCACCTTTTGAAACAAGCTGTGACCACATTGGAGAGTTAACCACCCTTTGAAGAGCCTGGTGCAGGCTGCGGTGTGAGGGAACGGGAGAGGGACCCCTCAGCATGCCGACCACTGCAAGCCACACACAGGGGCAAAACCTGAACCAAAATACACCCGACCCAACTGCTGTGTTTTGTGGGTACTCAAGGCACAACTCTGGCCTCTCACAGAGGTGTCACCCAGCCCCACCACTGCACGACCAGCAGATAATGCCCTGCAGTTTACAAGACAACCACAGAAAAGCCCACAAAGATACTAAAAAAAGTGCAGATTTGCCACCTACTGTGCTGGTGAGCCACTGCTCCTCACCTACCTGTGCTGTAATATCTGTCTCTCTCTTCCCATCACTTCTTTCAGGGCTGTGCGGGCTGCAGACAGAGCTCCCAGGTGAACTAGCCAGACTTGCAATGCGGTCCGGCCTCGGGATGAGAGTTTGCAGGCCAGTGCAGGAGGTGCTCGGGGCCATTTCGCAGAGGGGGTGTTGGTGGCGTGGCAGGCTGCAAGGGGATCTGAGAGAGCAGAGTGCTCACAGCACATCGGCTGCCAGCTCCCGTCTTTCAAATATTAAGAGGCCTTCCAAATCAATTACGAAAACTTGATCCTTTTATTTTCTTTCTAGAAATGTAACTAAATACAGAGATTATGTCACACCGTCCCTTTTGCAGGAAGTAAGACTTGAAGAAAGTACCACACGTCTTGCAAAAAACCCGAAATATCTGGCCACAAGGCAACACCAGTTACAGCCCTAGTGTACTAGCAGACAGTAAAGCCTAACATCAGTAGCACATACATCCTGTGGTGAGTAATTGGGTGAGTAGCAGTCATTTCACCTCGGTTTATGCATCCACTGAATGCCAGCTAAATTGGAAACTTATCTCCCTGGGGCTCCCTCATTGTACTCAGAGGAGTTAAGCTTCTCCTCAAGATCATCTGCTGGAAATGCCTGTCCTCTCCAGCTCATTGTCGCTACAAGGAAATTAGTCAGTTGATTTTACTGGTCCAGGTGGGTGCCTTGAGTTACAGGGGATGGATTTTTGCCAGCATTTAAGACTGAACTGGCTCCTATTTAAAAGATGCTGCACCTTCAGGAAAGATGCAACAAGAGCACAAGCTCAGTGTCAGTTCCTCATTTATGCACGCTGCAACCTGCACATCTTCCTGGAACTTCCATGCTGCTTGCTGAACACACACAAAAAAAAAAAAGCCACAAACCCAAACTGCCCTAAGCACTATAAAATCAGGGCCTAAGCACCATAAAATCAGGATGAAAAATCCTTCATACCCAATTTTTCAGACACAAGCATGCCTGTGGATTTTTCTCTCACAAATGAAGTTATGTCTGTTTCTCTCAAGTATGAACAGAATCAAAACTTCAGTGTGTATTGCCATCAGGTTCAGCATGGTCCACAGAAAACATAATATTAGAGAAACTTTTGTAGACATGCAGGTCCCAATCTAGCAAAGATACTCGCACACAAACACTGCCATGAAATTCAAGGCGGCAACCTGCATTAGCAGAGCTGCCCCTTACATGGAGAGTCCTCCATTAATTGGGACCAGAACTGCTAACATCTGTCCTGTCTTCTGGAAATACCATTAGCATGCCCTCAAACCAACTGTCCTTCAGTTCCGTGTGGGTGTTCGGGGAAAACAGGAAGGGGAAAGCATGTGCCTGCTTAAAATAATTATTACCAGAGACTAACAGAGAAAATTGTTTCACGGGTCATTAACTAAGCACATAAATAGTGTGTGGGGATTAAAACACACAGACACACACACACATATCACATCACGTCATCATGTCACATCACATCACTCCACGCTTTTAACCATTTCTGAGATTTCCAAGCTGAGACCAGCTGAGGGGTTTCCAGGGAGGTTTAGGACACCATGTAGCATCAGCATTTGGAAAACCCACCATGTGAGGCAGCCCGGTGAACCCTTGTCCCACCATGGTGGGACACAGAGGAAGGTGGCAGGAAGAGTTACCGACTGTTTCTACAGCATTCATCAGCACAAAGTGTAAAGTGAACAGCCTGGATGACAATATATGACACACCCCGCAGTCCGTCTTTCCAGGAAATGAGGGACAAGGCCATGACAATTTTAGTGCTCACTTTTTAGCACATCAGGCAGCTGCCATGCTTGGGCAGGTTTGCTTTGGTAAGCTTTGTGCTCAGTGTCCAGACTGGTCTCGATTAAGTCTTTAGTTCAAGGATAAAAGGGGGTCTAAACAACTACATTAGGAATGAGCCAAAGCAGAGAGCCCCCTGCTCCTGCGGCACTTCTGCGTAGAGGCACTTGCGGTAGCTCATTCCAGCATTCTGGAACCATGCTGTGTAGTTTGATCTCTTAGACATCTCTGTACCAAGCAGTCTTGAACAAGAACACAGAAGGGTTCAGAACCACAACATAATTCACGCCCTCTGCAGTTTTATTTCTTTTGTTATCAGCCCATCTGCCCCAATCTATCCCTCAAAGCAAGATGCTCATGACCAGGGAATTTAAAAAAAAACAAAAGACCACAATTAAAAAAGAATTAGTACTATGCATTATTACATCTTTCTGCAAGTGTTTTGGGACCCTTTCCAGGCACTCTGACGCTATACATAGTTTGAAGACAAGAAGTCAAGGAGACAAAGGCTTGGAACAAACCTCCACCAACAGACATCTCAGACAGAGGTCAGCCTGGTTTGCTCTGTGTCCGCAGAAATCTATACACAAGGGATTAAAATGTATATACACAGGGACAAGGAGAACGTCCTGTGCACAGAGCAGGAGTCAGCTCCAAGCCAAACAGGAAAGTCAATGACAAATGCATCAACAAGAATGCCTTGCAGCTAAGTTAAATAATTAAATAATAAATAAGCATTATTTTAAGCTCTCACATTCCCTAGATACATACAATTAGCTCCTGCGTAATTCCACCAATAATTTAGCACAGAATTTAATCTTTTCTTATTGAAACATACAGAACTCAGGAGTCAAACTTATGAGAAAAAAAGCTCATCCTATGATTAACTCAATTCATATCTGACTTGCTAAGGTTAACTTGGCCTATTATTCTCAAAATGTGTCAAAAATCAGTCATTTAATATTTGCTACTTTTATTCCAAAATACATAAGCAAGCATTTGTTTTCTAACATTTAACTTAATGTATTTCAAGCAGACTGCAGTGAATTCCAGCCCTTGTGAGGACAGATTTTCACCCAGACTTAAAGTTGCTATCTTTCATTAATTTTCAAATCCCTTAGGTTTTAAAAAGTTAGGTGTGATTGCAGACACATATATGTTATTCAAAGGCAAATGAGTTAATTTCTGACAGTTCTCAGACAACCTGCAACCATCCTGAGGAAAACCTGGAAGATCATTATTATGATCAATTCTGCATGCATGCAGGATTTCTTTTTTTTTATCTTGACACCAAAATATGATGAGACTTATTGAAAAAAAAAAAGACCAAGTTTGAAGTTTGCAGGGAGCAAAAACAGCACAATATTATATACACGTTTGCTTTTGGAGATATGGTCAGTCCCACTCACATGGAACTTTGGTGGGAAATTGACTTCTCCTTTCATCCAGATTTCACTTTTATTCTAAGTGCCTGAGCAACTAAGTTGAACATCTACATTCTGCCTGAAAGACCTCCCACTGCTACTGGACTTTAAAAACACTGATACATTTATTTATTTAAACATTTAAATATTCATTTACTCTCACTGTAACTAATACCTGTCTTTACCTATTCAGCAAGGCTGAATAGGTAAATAATTTGAAATCCAGAGACGTCAGGGGCTGGTTAATGGTATGCAAGGTATGTTCTGGCAAACTATGCCTATTTCTTTTTCCACTGTAGTATTTCTAAGACAGATATACTGTCTTCTGGCAATGATTGAAAGTCAGCATTTCCAACATTGTTGCTGTTGGAAAACAAACTAGCCATTGTCCACTACATGTGAAAATACTTCTACTACATTTTAGGGAAATGTATGTGCCCATAAACAAGCCATTTTTTTTAACGGTTCGGTGAGCTACAGGAGGCAGGGCCAGCCACTCCAGAAGCGTAGGTGGGAGACCTGTAACTGCCGGAACCCAGAGCAAACTGCAGAACTGAGTTGTTCTCCTGCTGTATGTAATTAACAAAGCAGGCATGAATCCACACTCTAGCCCAATGCCACCAGTTCGGATTGAAAGATCTAGATTGTTGAATACTTTTCCTTAAACAGGCGGATCACATGGCTAGATCTCCAGCAGCATACTCAGGACTATCTTTAATTCATTTTGTTTTAAGATCTCTCCCTAACTTTATTCTCTCTCTCCTACTAATCTTGCTAGAAAAAGTACAGTTATAAAACTACAGATTCACTTTCTTTTGTTCTCCAGTACTCCCTGTTGTATGGTAAAACTGAAAGCCTTGATCTGGGTTATGAATGCTATTTTAATAAAACAGTTTATAAAATATGCTTGTGTTCCTCCCACTTCTGTTGTTTCAATAATTCTATTTATGGCCACTCACTTGCTTAAGCTTTTAAGTACTATGAAGAAGCTGGACACATCCATCAGCATGTAAAACACTTTGATCCTTGTTTTTCTGCAGCAGACTGGGAAATCCCCATGAATAACAGGAAAGGAAATCTAGGGGTTTCCCTGAAGATCAACAGACTGCCTGAGCATCCTTGAAAGTACTGTGCAGCAGGAACACTCACAATTGAGCTGGGAATATTATACACAAGTAGGAGTTCAGTGGATGTGCTTCAGCTAAGCTTTTGCAGGAAATTAGTAATAACTAACACATAGCTCTTCAAGTAAGATGATTTCTCTTTTCTTGCTTTTCACCACACCCAAGGAATAAGGAACCACAGACAATACTTAAGCTGCTTTCAGCTTTGCATGTGGCAAGCAAGTGGCTGGAACAGAGCTGGGTGAAACTTTCAAATAAATTGTCACTTCATTGGAAAAAGAAGTGTCACAGGGAGAAAAACTATTTACAAATCGTGAGCAAATTTATCAAACTGTATCTTTAAAAAAAACACAGGAACATTTTTAAAACTTTGCAAAGATTTTATTTTCAGCATATATTCCATTTGGAAAAGGTCCACATTTGTTTCCCGTTTTCAAAACAGAATACTTCTACCACTAGTTTTGATATTTTTTTTTTTTAAAGTAAGTAAGTCAGTAAAAAAAAAAAGTAAGTATAAAAACCCCCAAAACTTCAGGGTTAAACAATATAGAAATAAATAAGAGGTATTAGTGAGGAATATGCAAAATATTTGGTTTGAGGGGCAGCACAAATAAATCTGGGTATAGCTCTTGGTTTGCTTTGCAGAAAGTAGTCCTGTTTCAGTCAAACTTCAGTTAATTTCTATTCCTTGTGCAGTCAGCATTTCCTCCTGTTCAGTCAGCATGACAAAATGAATTAATCACCCAGCCCTAGCCTGGAATAACCTTTCTAATTGCAACTGAATTTTTTGGTTGCACTTAAATGCAGGGATCCACATCCTGAGGAAGTGATAACTGATTTTGCTGTATCTCCCTGACTTGAAGCACCATGGGTTCTGGATGCACTTTAGGTTCCCACTGGAATCCTACAGATGTGTCACACAGCCTCTGCCATGCCACGTGCATCTGCGTGTCAAGCAAACATTGTCTTTTCCCTTACTGAGCAGGTTAAATGTTTCCAGGTAAGGGGAGGGGATATTGTTGCCTCATAGTACTGTGAGGCAGCCAATAAAAGATAAGAGCAATAAAAAGAGCTATATGTTACAGACAAGCTGGCACGAAAACAAGAACAGATGAGAAAGCAAAGCGTGGCATTGTACAAAAGACTATTTGTTATATGGTTATTTGAGGACTTGTGCCAGTAAATATCGCCAATAGCAAAACCACTCTAATGGGTAAAAAAGAGTTCAGTGTGTTTTGCCCAGCTTCACCAACACCAAACACAGGTCAAAGACAGATGACGCAATGTTTCAGTCATGAACAGTGAGCAATATGTTGTTTTGCTGGTGCCACCACCATTTTAATTGAAATACTCCTTCAAAATGGCTGCAGTGGAAATCGAAGAGTACATAATTCGCCAGTAATTACTCTGTGTCTCAGCCCTGATGTGAGTATCATTTTCTTATCCTACTTTAAACAGATTTAGGATAAAATGGAGAGTAATTTTTGGAAGAAGAATATGCCTTCTTATTCTCTCTGAAGGTCACACTCGTTGTGTGCCTTTCCCTCTCTGTCCTCAAACATGCCATCTTGTACAATGGCGCATGTTCAAGTGTGTTTTGACAGCAGCTTCTGAATCAGGATCCCACGGGAAAGCAGAGATGTCCCAAGTCTACATTGTGCAAAGCATTTGATATTGTCCCACATGACACCCTTCTCTCCAAACTGGAGAGACATGGATTTCATGGATGGACCACTTAGTGGATAAGGAATTGGCTGGAAGGCCACAGTCAAGTGTTGCAGTCAATGGCTCAATGTCCAAGTGGAGACCAGTGACGACTGGCATTCCTCAGGGGTCCATGCTGGGCCTGGCCATGTCAGCGACATGGACAGTGGGATAGAGTGCACCCTCGGCAGTTGACAATGTCACCAAGCTATGTGGTGCGGTTGACACACTGGAGGGAAGGGATGCCATCCGGAGGGACCTTGACAGGCTGGAGGGGTGGGACTGTGAAGTGGACCTCATGAAGTTCCACCAGTCCTGCATGTGGATCAGGGTAATCTGATGCATAAACATAGGCTACGTGGAGAATGGATTGAGAGCAGCACTGCCGAGAGGGACTTGGAAATGCTGGTGGACAAAAGCTCAATGTGTGCCAGCAACGCATGCTTGCAACCCAGAAGGCCAAACTGATCTTGGGCTGCATCAAGAGGAGGGTGGCCAGCAATTGAGGGAGGGGATTCTGCCCCTCCACTCCACTCTGGTGAGACTCCACCTGGAGTACTGCGTCCAGCTCTGGAGCCCCCAACATAAGAAGGGCATGGGTTGGAGAGGGTCCAGAGGAGGGCCACGAAGATGATCAGAGGGCTGGAGCACCTCTCCTATGAGCACAGGCTGAGAGAGTTGGGATTGTTCAGGCTGGAGAAGAGGAGGCTCCAGGGAGACCTGATAGTGGCCTTCCAGTACCTAAAGGGGGCCTACAGGAAAGATGGGAGAAACTCTTCAGTGAGGCCTGTTATGATAGGACAAGGGGTAATGTTTTTAAAATAGAGGGAGGTAGATTCAGATAAGACATCAGGAATAATTTTTTTTACACTGAGGGTGGTGAAACACTGGCACAGGTTGCCCAGAGAGGTGGTGGATGCCCCATCCCTGGAAACATTCAGGGCCAGGTTGGACAGGGCTATGAGCAACCTGATCTGGTTGGAGATGTCCCTGCTCCTTGCAGCGGGGTTGGACTGGATGGCCTTTGAAGGTCCATTCCAACCCAAACCACTCTATGATTCTATGATTCTGTGATTTCTGGACTTGAGTGAGGTGTGAAATATATGGAAAACAGCCTTCTTCACCCTAGGGTTGGTCCTGGGCCACTCAGAGATGCAACTCCTGGTTCCTAATAACTTTCAGGAAAAATACACAAGAAACTTACAGATTTGGTGCTGGAGGACAGGACACAGTATATAACTGACAGCTACTTCTCACTTTAGCTACAAAAATAATACTTTTGGACCTAGCATCAACTTCCAACTACAAAGTCTTCCTTCTTTTCCTGCAGGGGGTTGGTCACTGAAAACGAGGAGACTGTAAAGGCAGAATCAATATCAAAATTTGAGGACAAAGAGATTCAAGAATATTTAAGGCTTAATGTTCATTGAACATTTAATTTAGGCTTTCTTGTTATACTGAAAAACTTAGTGCTTCAGAACACAACAAAAAAAAGATGAAGTTACAGAGTTTCAGATTGACATAAGAGAAAACAATCAATGGTTATTAATCTAGCACACTGTAGGTAATTTTCCAGTATTTGGTAATCTTTTTTGTTGTACTACCCTGCTGAAAATTCCTTCAAGTAATTATTTCTTTTATGTTATTTTCACTTGAGTATCTCTGTGTCTGAGCTTATCTTTGTGGAAGCCATGTATATTTTCCAAGCTTCTAGGGGTTGTGGTTACTAACATTTAAGTTAGTGATAAGATTTTAAACCTCCTAAAATTTATTTAGTCATATGTTGCACCAGCTAACACAGCATTAATAGAAATATCATGTTATTGTGAATGTTAGAAGTTTGTATATTTAAAGGACGTATGCCCTGTATTTTTAAGCCAAGTGACTGATCTAATTGGTATCATCTTTACACACCTGAAATCCTTCTCATAAATACCTTTCATGTTTGTTATTCACAAGGATTATCTTCCACAAAAATCTACTGCCATTTACCAAGCAGCCCACAATAATTCACTTTCATAGTCACGGGACTCTGTATTCCTTTCTCTGTGACCCATGTGCTCCCTCACAAAACACTTTACCGCCCTCTTTACAAGGAAATTTTTCCATAATATCAAGGCATGTACATCCGTATGTGCAGAAACAAACTTGCCTTGATGTTGTTGTTGGGCCTCCTCAATGTGGAGGAATTCAGGTCTCAGGGTATTGTTATCTTACACTATGCAGTGGGAATTTACAAACTAACCGCAACAGACTCTGATTCATCTTTCTACTGCTGAATTTCACATTCCTCTCTCAAACACCTGAAAAGAACATTCTTAATCATAAAGCAAACTAATTTTCACTCAGACACTCCATGTAAAAATGAGAACTTAACTCTTTACGTTCCTTCATAATAACCGTGTTCTGATCTCACACTCAGTTTGCATTTTGCTGAATTTGCTTGCTTCCTTTCCATGCTCTTACCAAGTGTACATGGTACCATCTCTGCTCCTCTCTCTGGACATCACGTGTATCATGCAGCACTTAACTGCAAGCCCTGCCCTTGTCCAATGCACAAATGAACAGGTTGGAGATGGCTTTTTTTACTGAGGAAGACTGGTGCTTTGGGAAGGCTGAAGAAGAGGTTGGAGAAACAATGTGTGTGGTGGGAGGGAGGGATATCTCCTGCTGTGGGAGCTGGTCAGTCACCTAGAAGGAAGTGTGAGAAAAGGCAGGAAAAGGAATCCATGGGCTCATGAATTTGGTATGTCTAGTGAAGACAAAAAAGTTTTGAAGGTCATGAGGAGGACAGATTATTCAAATCCAAGTCAGATATTAATGGCCCCGGCAGTAGTAGGACCTTCTGCATTTTAACAGAGATCCAAGGGGGACTTAAGAGGACCATGGCCAAAGACATATTAAAGATCACTCTATGGATTAAGTTGAATGACTATAAGAAAGAGATCAGCAAAGTCTGAAAAAATCTTCCACTGAAGTTTTGCTTTGATTATTGACAGGAACATCAGATGTTCTCCAGCTTGAAGGTAACAAAGAAATGCAGAAATTAAATGCATCTTCTACAACTAGAGCTAGCAGTCATGAAGGTCGGAACAAGTTGCTCTGAAAGAAATAAAAGGAGCTTTACCATTGCTTGCTTCCTTGAATTTATGAAATAAAAGTAGACTTCAACCAGAAATTTAGCTGCAATGCCTGCCTAGTTTAGGAAACATGGAGGGATGGCTACGTCTGAGCACAAGTCTCTACTTAGATAGTTCTGTTCTTGATGCCTCTCGCTTTTACTGCTTGTAAAAGCTATATGGATTATTTTTATTTGATATCCTATTGAGTTCAAGGTGCAGTGCCACTCCTAATACTCACAAAAATCTAATAGATTAAAGAAAATAAAGGTCTTAATAAAACAACTTTGTGCTAAGGTAGCACTAACCATGTTCCATCAGAAGTCTGAGCTACCAGCACAGATAATGAAGTGAACAGGCAGTTAAAAACAACAACCAAAAAACCAAACATACACCACACATATATAAAAATATAAATACGCTGAAGATCTTCTGCTCTGGTTGAGGTCCTTTCAAAATTAGTGGGATTTTCTTATTCCTACAGTGTTAATTTTTAAAAAAAAACATATGAAATTTAGCCTCTGAACCACACTTCCCATCTGATAGGCGGAATCTCATTGTGAAGTAAATCCTCCAGAAGAAATGGGCCTTCATATGTTATGGAATCACAAAATGGTGTACATAAAAGTAAGCATATTATAACTACAAAGAAAAAAAAAAGTATTGTCCTTCTAAACACCTATAAAGACTTTTCCAGAAGATCTACATAAGCAAGCAATTGCTATCACTTTTCAACTGTTAACAATAAAACCCTAAACGGTGGGTTACAACAAATTATTGGCCAACAGAAGGCCTGGGCAATCATGCCATTCACTACAGATACCTTTTGTGCTTTATGCCATCTTGCTTGTGAAGATGGAGAGAGCTTGGAGTCAAATCTCATTTCCCCAATTTCAGCAAGACACTTGATGTCTGTAACTTGCCTTGTAAGATTTTCCACTAGGAGAATACAGAACAGAAGTACAACTTCCATGGATATTATTTCTAAGTGAAATAAGAAGTCATAGAAATATCAGTTCCCACCAACATGTCAGCTATTTTGGAGGGACTGAATGTGGAGTAGTTCTCACTAATCTTTCAGACCGTCAACAAGGAAGCCTGTTTTGATAAAACATCATGACTTGATCCAATATTTACTGAACCTGAATCAAACACATCTGCTCACTCAAGTCAGCACACAAACAGGTTTTCTAATTCTTCTGAGACATTCTGTTTTTTAATTTCCTACAATGAAACAAATTCCACGCAGTGAAGAAAACATCAGTTATGCTTTTCCCCTGACTTCACTCAATACTGGAAAGATAATATAGGAAAATATTTTGTGCATAATAGGAAGGAACTCTTATGTTTTGTGATTCAGAATTAATGACATGGCAGTAAAGTATCACAAGATCAACCACAGTCCTTCACACCCATATCAAAGGCCTTCATTTCCTAGGGCTGTCATTTTTCTTATAACTTCTAATTTCTCAAAAATGTAAAACAGATTACAAGCCATTTAATGTCAAATTCCTGACCAACGCATATGATGCAGGTGATTAGCAATGGCACATTTACAAATACTTTATAAGATTGCAACAGTGAGCCTTGTATTTTTAGAAGAACAATGAACAGCTAAGCCACTTCAAATGTTGCTGCACATTTTGCATGCAGGCTCTGTGTGGGAAATTAAGCGTTCAGTTACGGTTGGTAAGGTTACTGAAGAAGACTCTAACACAGCACGTGACCGGCTTTCTCTGCATGCCTTGGGAGATTTATGGAGAGTCCCTGTCAAATTTAAGAATGAATCAATATCCTGTAGAAATTTGTATGGTCCTTTGTAATGGAATCCCAATTACACAAGATCCTGGGTTAAACAGAGTTCAACTTCATCCTCACGGATAATGCTTCATACAAATTTTTGCCTTTTCCCAGATTAACCGTCTTTTAAGTTTCTCTTCCCTAAATTGCTAGGTTCAGAATTAAAATGAAACACTGCCCAAACGAAAATCAAAGGGTAGTCTGCCATTTTTACCTCAGCTGAGAAGAATTTCACCAACTGTACTTAACTTTGTTATTACTAGTATTTTATTGGCAGCAACTCTCTTCTTCGTTCTAATTCTATTTAACCAAAAACTTTGGATGTCACCCAGATGTTCACATAAATTATATTTTACGTTACTTGAGACAGACCTCATTTATGTCCTACAGCCATAAAAAGACTTGGCAGTCTTCTATAACCCTCTCTTCTTTCTAAGATCAGTAGAATCTCTGATCATATTTTCTAGAAGTGATGTGCATTCTTATTGATAAAGTGACTGTCAAGATAAAGGTGACATGGAGAATAACCTTCTTCTAAGGCACAGTACACAAAGAAAAACAGTTATTATTTCAAACACACTTTACTGTACTAGGTAGGCTATTGGTCTTATTTATATGCTAAGAGACTCCTACATAAATAATACAGCACTCTCTAGCTTTGCACCAAAATCAAATGCCATGGACTTGGTTATGTTGCTCCGAATACCTGTACAGACTTACAAGACACGACAGAGCAGTGGTGTGGCCCATAGCATGGCAACACTGCTTCAGTTGTCGACTCCTTCATAAAGTTATTGTTAATGCAGTGTGCCTATGTGCTTGAGTAGGGGACAAGAGGGCGCATGCGCATATTCTCTAGTGAAACAGCAATCTGTAAAGAATCCTTTTAAACACAGGAAAAGTATCATAAGACTATAAATTCAAGTTCAGCCTACAGACTCTGTAACACATCCTTCAAATATTACACAAGTCTTGATGTTCCAGGCACTTCCTAGAATTTGGATTTTCTCTAAATTTTTAGAAAGTCTGCTTCCGTGGAATGAAAGATCATTGAGAAGGTTACAAGACTGTTTAATTTTGCTAAATAAACTCACATACCACAATTCTCCAGCTTATTGTTCACTTTAACTATTGCTAAACTATTCAGCAATAGTTAGTTCCATGGAGTTATTTTATGCCTCTTTTTTTCTGGGTTTTTGTTTGTTTGTGGGCTGCTTTTTTTGTCTTTTTGTTTGTTGTTTTTTTGTTTTTTTTCTGCCAGGAAGAACAGCCTTTTCTCGAAGGGCATTTCTGTCTACTCAATGAGTGACCCCTCAAGGCAAATATACCCCAAACATGTCAGTGAGAGCATTCTCCTAATGCTCCTTTTGTGAAACAGTTTTATAAATGTTGGAGATCCCACATAGTGATAGCATCACTGTGGATATAACAGAGATGAAGAAACATTAGTTTAAATTCTGCACTCCATTTGCCCATTTGGTTAACATCTTCTGTCAGAACAATCCAACACAATGACAGTCCCTTAATGTCCCATGACTTCAGCAGGGTATAAAGACAAATAAATTGATGGCAATTGCTGAGTACCACCTTGAGAAAGCACCACAAGGAATCCACATCACTTCAGGAAAAAATACTAGGTTTAGTCCTCTTACGCGTCATTGGGACACCCACAGAAAGTTGGCAAAAATGGACATCTTCCCATCATGTCTTGTGAGATAAGATGCACCTTCACAGCTACTGAACAGTCACACGGTTGCACAGGTCTGCACATCAGGTCAGCGCACAGACAACCATTCAGGATTAATCCCTTGTTTCAACGGGCCTATATTCTAAATCCTGGTTTTTTCAGCTCATAAGCAGAGCCTCCTTCTAGCAACCAGTGACACCTCTGAAAAATGATACATGTTTGTGAAGCAAAAGCAGAGAGGACCATGTACAATCACCAGACTTCCACACAAAACAGTAAACATACAGGAGAAGAAAAAAAGCCATCAGCAGACATTTCCTATGAAATAATGAATTTCCTTATCATTTTATTTTCAAACTGCTACTTTTTCATGGTGTCTGATAATCACAGAGAGCCCTTCTCCTCTCAGGATACACAAACCACAGGATTCCGATGACTCACACCAAAAGAGCTTTCAAACGCAGGGAGGACGGAAGGGCATGCTGTTTCTGCATTAAAGCTTCCTGCCAAAGCCAAAAACTAAGCATACATAAATATACTTGGACAAAGTTTCAGCAACGACAAGAAATTCACCTCACACTAACCCTTCCGGTGAGACAGTCTTGCCCATCTTGTGAACTGCCCGATTGCATCCTGTTTGCCATACACTTCCTTTTTGACAATCACAGCTGAAAGCAAAATACTTGTGAAACTGTTGTTTGCACACAAAGGTGCAATATTGGCTTTTTGATGCAAGGATGTAATACCTCTCTTGGTGGGCAGTCAGTAGAAAAGGTGACTGGGCTTAAATTTTGAGTGCTCTTTGGACAGGACCTGTAATTTATTACACTTTTGTATGACCTTTATCACAACAAGCTCCTAACTGCTCCAGGTCTTGCTCTAACATCAAAAGCATATTTAAAAAAGTAAAATTAAGTTGTCTCATCTTGGAATTTGTAAAGACAAATCCTACGGCTGTGGAAGCATCTCCTCTGCAAAGTAGAAGTACTGAGCTCAATACTTTGTAAGGTATAGGAATCCTTATGGGGAAATCTTAAAGAAAAAGGATTAAGTGAGATCAAATTTACATGGGAGTGAAAGTACAGCCTGATGCTGCTGCTGTCAGTAAAGCCATTTGGCCTTTTCCACGATGCTTCTCTGGAGGGACACCGTTACACTCAGCTGCTGTTTAACACCCAGACAGCACTGCAGGGGAAATAATGAGGTCTGTCCAGTCCCATCTTTCTCAAAGCAAAGGCTTTGTATCCCTCAAGTATCTATCTCACTGAACTTAGGTAATTTCTCAGGCCGTGGCTTGGACTTTGATGGAAATGAGTCAGCGGAAGCTCAAGTGAAATAGAGCAGATAAGTTAACGGTTTGCAAAACAGTAAACTTCAGGTTCAAACAAACACCAGAGGCCAGCAAAAGACCTTCATTCTCAAATTCTTAAATCAGATTTAGTTAATGTCCTGTACATTAGATTCTTAAACTATATTTAGTTAATGTCCTGTTCCCTGCCTGTCTTGAGGGAAAGGTGTGAATGAAAGTCACGCAAAGAAAGTCATGCGAAGCTCTGGGCTACTGAGCTGGTCCTACAACTGCAGAGCGAGACACCAACAAGTTTATAGAGGATCTCAAGTTTTGAAACCTGAATTACACTCTCTGCAGCAGCAAGTGCATTGCTTTCAGTAATTTGAAGTTAACTTTTCTATGCTGGAGTCCCCAAATCCCAGGTGCCAACCCCGTACTGGGTGCAGCTCTGTTATAGAGCACAGAGGTAGGTGCTATAGCACCCCAACCGCACCCTTCATATGGGCAGAACTTCCTACAAGCAGTACAGGTCCCAACAAAGCGGAATTGGTGATCTGTGGGGTAGGATGATACGTATTTATTGGGAACCTCTGGGTGGATGATAGGAAAACAGTGTGGACAGAGTACAAGCACTGCAAGGTTACAGTGAGAACATGAGGCAGGAGGTCTCACAGGTGTATTTTAGCACAACTACTACATAAGCTCTACAAAGACTCTTGAAGAAAACAATTTTTTTAATACATAGTATTATAACTGGAACATTGGGTAAAGAAACACTTCACCATCTTTGTGTTAAGCTCCCATCCAAACTATTCCCTACATGAAAGTTTTCCTAAGCTACCAAATTAATAACGTGTTTTTAATGTAGATAATGAAACTAACCAATTGTTGGTTCCCTGTCTTCTCTATCTCATTTAGTAGTTCAAAATCTGCATGATTCTAGATATCTGAAGGAAGCATAAACTTAATATCAAAGCAGAAGAGGGTAACATAACAGGACAATAGGTCCTGGAAATAAAGGGAAAGCATGCTACGTGTACCAGCAGGTACATTAGTATGTATTTCAGTTTTTTAGAGGTCATTCTCTTAAGTGAACACAGCTTAGATTATACTGTTCTAAGATGGTTGCTAAGTATTTTGGAAAAGCGTACTTCAAGCAATAACACAAATGTCAAACAGGACATATGTATCAAGTAAATTTTCCTGGGGTCTATCCCAGTCAGGTATTCAATATTCTTTTTTACTTCTTAGATGATGGAAGAGCGAATGTGTTTATTGCACCATGAGTGTGATATGAGCTGCAAGGTTAGATGTGATGGACAACAAGGTTAGAGATCGGCATGATTTGTAAATATTAAAGAAAAGGTCTGAAAATATTGGGTTCAATTCTCAGTAATGATAAGTGCAAAATTCTAGACAAACAATGGCAACCAAATGGTTCAAATGCAGGGTGGGAAATGATAGGAGAGTGTAGCCCTGCAGAAGGGCATCTGGGGGAAGGTGGGCTGTAAATCAAACAAGCCAAAGTCTTATACTGTGGCAAGAAAGGCAAAGAGCTCACACTGGGACATATGATCAGGTGTCTAACTTGAGAGACCCAGGGAGAAATTGCTTGTGCTCCACAGATATATCTTCAAATTATTTTTGTGCACAATTTTAGGCATCCTCTCTTACAGAAGGTGGAATATACCTATAATAACATACATTACAACTGGACATCCAAAAGATAAGAATGAAGATGATCAGAAGGCCAGAAAATACAGCTAATGAAAACTAAAAGAAGTGGAATCATCTACTGCAGAGAGGCCCAAACAGTAGGAGGGACAAGCTTAGGGAACCTGCACTAATGGAGGTGGAGATCAGACACTGATGGCATGGTCTAGATGCCTCAGTTCACCCAGGCAGTCTTGTGAAGGCTCCCTGCCAAGTGTTCTGGTAGACACAACCAAGAAATAATCCTCTCTAGTAACTGTCAGAAAGCAGGAGATGAACAAGATTTGTGTCAGAACCTGCTCCAGAACTTCCAACATATCACATGGGCACTACACTGTAGAGAAGCAGTAGAAAAGCTTTTAGCAATTCTGGAAGGAGTGGAGGGATTAAACGAAGAAAGATAAGCTGTGAGGATGTCTTAATTTGGCCAGTCTTGAAGGCTATGTGCCTAGACCCTCATCCAAAACTAGATCCTCAAAAAAGACCAGAAATCAATTAAAGTGAGAAAAGCTTAATTTTAATGGAACTAAAGTTAGAATGCTTCACTTTTTTAATTGAGAAAACTCTAAGCAACCTGGTCAGGCAGTCTAGAAATATAAAGGTTTACAGACATTTTTTCCCCTGCTCATTGTGCCTCTGCAGGCAGATCCTCATGTCCATGGCTGGTTCCAGCCAACTCATTGACTTTTTGAGTAGCAGTAGATTCTTCCTAGTACTCGCCAGGAAATGCCCTTTTCCAGCCCTCTGATGCTTACATGTCTGGTCATAGAATCATAGAATCGTGGTTGGATGGGACCTATAAGATCATCTAGTCCAACTGTCTTCCCACTACCATTGCTGCCACAGCTACTAAACCATATCTTGTAGCTCCTCATCAAGCCGCCTCTTGAACACTGCCAGGGACGGCGACTCCACCACCTCCCTGGGCAGGCCATTCCAGTGCCTGACCACTCTTTGGGAGAAAAAGTTTTTCCTCACGTCCAACCTAAACCTCCTCTGGTACAACTTGTGGCCATTACCTCGGGTCCTGCTTGGTCCTTACGTAGACAATAGCAACCTGCACTCCTTTCCCTTCCAGAGGGTTAAAGCCAATCTCTTCACTTCTTAATGGAACACAATATATCACTGAAAGCACTGTTCCAGAGGCACTGGAACAAGTTGCCCAGAGAAACTGTGGATGCCCCATCCCTGGAAGTGTTCAAGGCCAGGTTGGATGGGGCTTTGAGCAACATGGTCTAGTGGAAGGTGTCCCTGTCCAGAGCAGGGGGGTTCGTTGGAACTGATGATCTTTAAGGTCCCTTCCAACCTAAAAAATTCTATAATTCTATGATTCTATTAAAACACCCAAGCAACAAAAACACCATCCATCACACCTGCATGTTGAAAAGCATACTGAAGTCAGCCTCACTGCTGAAAATTTGCATTTCATTTCTAATCTTCATTTGTCTTGATTCAGTTGTCATTCACTAGTTCCTGTGACATTTTCATCTGCTAGTTTTAAGAGCTAAAAGTCAAAAGCTTGCTCACTATGTGAGTGCTGACAGGCTGTGATAAAATGATCTCCTAACTTCCACTTTGGTAAACCAACTATTTTGAGTCTCCTAATTTGGGGCATATTTTTCAAGCTGTTACTCATCCCAGTGGCTCCTCCATGAACCCTCTGTACTTCATTTCCACTTATTACTTCCCCATAGATTTCTTCAGCTATTTTGGGATTGGTGTTACCAGGGAACTTACATACCACTCAAAATATCTTGTCAGTGACTCCCATTTCGACAACATTGTCTATGTTCTCACCCTGAGACAACAGGCACTGTTGCACATATCTATATATTTAAATCAGATTGCTAAATCTGATCTGCACTCTCTTCACAGTTCAGCAATTCTCCAATACTTGTCTTATGCAAACTTTAAATACTAGAATACTAGTGACTTAATTTTTTTTTCTAAGTAATTAGCAATTAGAAAAAAATTCAGACCCCTACCTGAAGTACTGCATCCAGCTCTGGAGCCCCCAACATAAGAAGGACGTAGACCTGTCCATGAGAGGGTCCAGAGGAGGCCACGAAGATGATCAGAGGGCTGGAGCACCTCTCCTATGAGCACAGGCTGAGAGAGTTGGGATTGTTCAGCCTGGAGAAGAGGAGGCTCCAGGGAGACCTGATAGTGGCCTTCCAGTACCTAAAGGGGGCCTACAGGAAAGATGGGAGAAACTCTTCAGTGAGGCCTGTTATGATAGGACAAGGGGTAATGTTTTTAAAATAGAGGGAGGTAGATTCAGATTAGACATCAGGAATAAATTTTTTTACAATGAGGGTGGTTGCGAGGTTGCCCAGAGAGGTGGTGGATGCCCCATCCCTGGAAACATTCAGGGCCAGGCTGGACGGGGCTCTGAGCAATCTGATCTGGTTGGAGATGTACCTGCTCCTTGTAGTGGGGTTGGACTGGATGGCCTTTAAAGGTTCCTTCCAACACAAACCATTCTATGATTCTATGATAATTGACAGAAGTGTCAAAGTGTATTAGATTTAGGCTTAATGGAATGGAAATGGGAAAAGCATTTCAATACCTGCTGCAGAATTTATAAAACTGTTATAATCTTCAGTTTGCATGATTATGTTTCTGAATGTTCATCTTTTGTTTCTGACAAGTTTTTGTGTTTGTATATCTGTGTACATATGCATCTGTATGCAATGAGTTAGCTCCAAAATCTTTTGAGTAATCCTTTTGACAGAAATAATGATTTTTGACAAAATCACATTTCAAAACAGGGTCCATATTGGTTGGATTTTTAAAGTGTTGTGTTCAGGTAGTGTCAAAACTTACCACTGACATTTTAACAAAGGAAACTCTGATTTTTTAGTTCAAACAATTTTCAAGGTTTATTTACAAGATGTTTAGAAACCTCAAAACAGCTAATAGCAGAAGAACATATTTTAGTATGAGAAATCCCTGATTTAAAAAATAAAAAGTCAATCAAAGGTGCTTTCAAAGTGTTTATTCCTGTAGGGTATTTTAAAGGTTTATTTTATTTCATTCTTGAAACAGACTGCAATTGTGAGATTTCCTCAGAAAAAAAATAATACTGTACCAACCCGACTCTTAAGTTTGCACCTCGATCAATTTTCAAAGTGCTGTGGGTAGGTCACAAGGATAACAAACCCTCAGATGCTGCAAAACAGGAAGGAATTGTAAAATATGGTAGCAAAACAATGACTCAGGCGGATGCCAAGCGTTTGGGATGGTATGATTCACACGCCTTATCGTGCCTGCTCGCAGAACAACACCATCTCACGAGGGCAGAGAAACTTGCTCAGCCAACTGCTCGCTTCCAGCTGCAGACGGGACATATCCGCTAACAGCAATTGCAAATAACACTTAAAGAAGAAAGTTGTTGAATATAGAGCACACAGCCCTGTGCAACCTCGGAGTCTCCCTCTAGAGCCTTTCCAGCACCTCACAGAGCCACCACCCACCAGCACAGGGCTGCTCTCTCAACACTGCATGCTGCCAGGGTGCTGTGAAGACCCCACCAGATCCTCCTTGTCTTCCTTGCTGGAGTCCATAACTAGCTCATAGAAATCAAAGCAAAACACCACAGCTATTTATTTTGCTCACTCAGGACCAGGAACCTTGACCCAGTCATTCGTATCTGCAGCCAGCGTTTTGCGTGGGTGAGTGAGAAAGCCAAGGGGCACAGTCTAGATGGGGAAGTCTGAACTGCTCCCAACACTGTGTGTGCTTTCTGTTAACTCCAGAGTAGCTGATAGAGCTTTTTGTTTGGTTTTCACCTTTCTTATTCCAGAGCTCGCTTTTCCACCATGCAGCACGCACCATGAGACACCGCAGTCACCTCTAAGTCTTCCCATGGATTCCTCCGTCAGCAAAACAGCAGATTTGGGGTCCTTTCTCCTCCTGCTCCTAACACACATCTACTTGAGTTTTCCAGACTGACAGTCTCATGGTAAGACTCATCAAAGAACCAGGTTTTTAAGCTGAGGTCACCTGCAAGTCCCGCAAAGTGTGTAGAGGAAGAGTTACTGCCTGGCAGAATTTTTTCCTGCAACTTAACACGTAGCCATGCAGGCAGAAAGAGCAGGTGTGATATGCTGGAAAAAGCCAGCGTGCTGGGAGATTTGCAGGGTCCGTGTCTACCAAAGGTACAGATGGTGTTGGAAGTAGAGGTTACTCTTCATGGTGATTTTCGGATGACCAGTGTGTCAACTCATGCCCACACATGCTCAGCCTGCTCCTCCCTCCAGTCTCAGGAGGCCTTTTTCCCTTCCTGACGCTCCTGATAACACAGAGGGACCTGGGCCACCAAAAGACTGAAGTATTTTTCCAATGAATATTCACCTCAGCTCCTTTTTTAGGTTAGAGGATTTGTTTATGGATCTACTTTCAACATACAGGACAGGCATCAGGTCTCCACAGCAAAGAAAATCATTGCTGTGGTGAGGCAGAGGGGGTTTACTAAGGCAACTCCAGGAGCAATACGCATCTTCATGGGATTTGCAGAGCTCAGTGCTGGGTACGGTGTATAGCAAGGGTCCAGGGAAGACGGCAGCCTTTTCCATGCCATGTTATCATGTTCAATGCTGACAAGGAAGTACGTGGGTGGCAAGTGGTAGCAAAAGTTCCGCTTTCCACAGTTGGCCAGTCCCACCAACCTCATGAAGGCAGAACTGTCCCCATTGCTTTAATATTTACCACAGAAGTCCTGCTCAATGCCGACTCTTCTCCCTGACGGTTGTTCTCACCAGCCCCCCACACTTCCTACACCTGAAAATTTTAATATTAAGTCCCCAACACAGGTTGTGTTAATTTTAAGTCCACAACCCACTACTTATTTTTCCTGTCTTTTCTTTTTTTTTGTGAATGGCAAGATGTTTTCTTCTGTTTTCCACTGTCTGTAGACTGTACTTCCTCCTTGTTTCAGGGTTCCTGTATCCACAAAGATCTGTGAGAATGAGTCCCATTAGTATTGTCATGTATTTGAAGCAAGTTCAAAACATTACACAATAGGCAGCTCCATGAACCATTGCAGTAGATACAAGCAACAAGCCTAGAGACCCACTTTTTAAGACTCTCCCCTGTGTACCACTGCAAATTGTTCTGGCTTCAGATGCATGTGTCTTCAGCTCAAAGGAAGAAGAGAAGTCTTGAAATGAGTAACTAAGGCTCACTCTCATCAGATCAGACGCCTCTCTAAACATGCAAATAATTGCTAAATGTTAACCATTTTTGCTAAGCCACAAAAGCACTGTCCTTCACATAATTATCTTATAAGCATATTTTGAAGGTTCTTTCTTCTTTTTTTTTTCCTCTATATGCTTTTTGCATTCATCCAAATATGTGGATTTTGGCCATGAGTGAAACTCCCCAAGATGTGAAGTTTTCCTCTAAGTAGACAGAATTACTGAATCAGATAAGTTTGGCAATAATACTCAAGACTCAGACAACATTTGCATGACTGACTTTCCAAATCTTCTGCTTCTGGTGGAACTAGAAGATAATGCAAGGAAAGGTATTAAAATAAAATTATCCAAACATCTATAAAAACAGTGAATTGCAGTCACTTTAATGTTTGGCTGAGTGTCTGACTCTATGCATATATCTGAAGAGCTTCCTAATTAGTAATTGGTATTTTCAACATAAATGTTGTCTTGTAGCTACATTTTCCATTAATAGGTGGGGCCACGAGCAATTTTAAGAGATCCTTTCCATGATCCTAGCAAATAGCTCATGCGTTTCAGAAGATGGGTGGTTTCAGAAGCATTACAAATCAGTTAGGAGATCTACCCCTTGTCTCTCATTTTAAGATTCAAAGAATGACCTCAGTAATTCAGCATAAAGGAAGCTGAGGACAACTGAAAAAAAGCCCAGTTAATTCACATGGTCTGTAATTAGAGATGAGTCTAGCTTCTTAGTCCATACTTAGAGATGGATCTAGCTTCTTAGGGGTGCTTTTTTGGCTTTACAAATACATATCTGGCAGAGGAATAGACCTGGGAATATGTTGGATGTTTGGATTTGTCAGAAAAATATATTAAAAAGCATTATCCCTGAAATTGCCAGAAAAAAAAACCCCAAACATCTGCCTTTCTTGACAATTTGTGTGAGAATCCTTCTCATGGCATAAGTCCATTTTGTTGTTGACTATAGGTCACCACCTTTTAGTAATAGCAGTGAAGCACTGTGTGCCTTGTAGGAAATGCAGGTATAAAAAAGCTCAAGACTTAGTATTTGCTTAGATTAGCATAAAACCAGTACAACAGCATCAGGATGTCAGCTGATCTGTATCTGGACTACACAATCTTTTACACCATCTCACTCACCCTTGTGATCAGACAAGGTGAGCCCTCAAGGAACGTCATGAAATGTGACCATGTCTAGGACATAGCATGGCTGGCCTGGGACTCAGCTTGAACTGTGCCTTTTCCTTACAAAATCAAGACTTAAAGGTTGCTGAGGGTGAATGCGCTCACTGAGAAAGGACTTAATTTTTTTTATAAAAAAAAACATATTGACACAGAAAAATTTCACACAGTCTGATCCTTGCCTCACTGTAGGCTGCACCAGGGTTTCCACAACCACTGACCTTCTGATTTCTCAATTTCTCCTTCTTCTCCCTCAATATTTGCACTCTGCATTAAAAGCTGCCTCGCCTTCTTCTAACAGAGTCCCTCATCAGTCCCCATCACTGCTTTGAAACCGGCGTGTCTCCTCCCAGCACGGAGTGAGACAGGAGATGTGGTGGGAGCCGTTCCTCCAGGCTTTCTTTCCCAGGCCCCGGGCGCTGTATGCTGGTGCAATGATGGGCGTGCTGCCATGTGGCCAAGAGCCACCGACACTCCCTTCCCCTCGGCACCCACTTTCCACTGCACCTGAGCTTTAGTAAATTGAGCTTTGTTGAATTTGCAAGGTTATCATGTCTATAATCAACTCCCAGAAATCAAGCTTCTGTCTAAGAGGCTGGAGTAAATGACAGTCATTATAACTATTAATCACTGTAACCACTTCCCCGACTAACCACACACATGAAAGCTGATTTATCAAACACCTGCCCATTTCTAGCTGCTGAAATACATGCCATGCGCTCCCCACCACTGCGGATTCTCAGAAGAGTTGTTCATCACTAGGACGCAATGGGTGTGTCGCTTTGAACATCTGCATTTGTGGCATAAAAGACAGGCGTTGATCTGAATTCAGCTGTCTGCTGAAAGCCAACTGGCTTTCCTTGGGTGAGATTCAGAGTTGAGTATAGACACAGACAGACACAAAGACAATCACGAGCAGGTACAGACATGACAGGAATATACAGAATTTCTGTGAATGGCACATTTGTGTGACCAGACAGCAAGTACAGCAGGGAGGAAGGTTAAGTAAACACTAGCTAGCTAGCTCTCTGACTGAGTAGAAAGTGTAATATGCACTATCCAAATTTAATTCATTCAAACAAATGCCTTGTTGCACTCAATGTATCTCATGGGTCTAGTTTTTACTGCTTTAGGAAACAATATTATGCATGCTTTCTTCCTCTTCCTATGTTTTGGATTTACAATCTATTTTGGATTTAAAGAGAGTCCTGGGATTTTTCTTCCTGTTACTCACAATAATTAAATACTGTTTATGTACTTCAGAGTGGAAAGCTTTCCAAATTATTTTTTCCTCTGATATCAATCATTACCTGCTGGAGATTTTTTCCTATTTTTTTCTTTTTCTTTTTTTTCTTTTTCTTTTTTTTTTTTTTTTTTCTTTTTTTTTTTTTTTTTTTTTTGCTTTCATGACTCAGTCCTTTCTTTGGGTACATTTGATTGCTCCTTCCTAACTTGCATGACAGACTTACCTTTCACTCCTACAATTTTTGGCACTTGTCCTTTAGAACTTGTTTTTTTTCCCTTCTGCTTCTGTCTTCTCCTTGGGCAATAATATCAGTTCTGTCATCTTGTTGATGCTATCCATAAGCACCTCTGTTCCAGATAGATTTATTTCCTTTTTCATCTTGTTCTTTACATTCTTCACAACCATTGTTGGTATCTTTACCCTCTCCCATGTTGTAGATGGTATCTTTGACTTATTCTGCTCCGAATATACAAGCCATTTCTTCCTTGATTCTGTTTTTGTTTAGTCCATTGGCCTCCCATCCTCTCCCTTGTCGAGGCATTAAGTTTTAATTTGAATACTGAATATCCCTCCTATATGATTTTCTCTGAATCTCTAAGACCATTAAAAATGCTAAGTCAAGATAGTATTCCAGGCCTACAATTTTCCCCAAGTCTGTTCTGTTAGCTATAACCCCACTATAAAATTTTCCCAGCTTCCTATTCTGAGTTTTCCCAACACTGTTATTTATCTGCTTTTCTCTCTTATTCTGCCATCTCTTACCCAAGGTACCTACCCTCTCTGCGATGCAAAACTGCCTTGCTCATTCAACCACAAGCATCCCTCACAGTTTTGTCCCGTGTAGCTTCCTCATTAAGATGAGAGCTGAGAAAGTAAAAGCATTGCAGACATGACAGAATGTAGTAGCCTTGGAAATATCATTAAAATCTTGTGTCATTTTTGGATTAACCCTTTGTCTTGATTTTCCCTTTGTTCTCTGGCTGTTTGGGCTACAAGGGCTCAGCCCATGCCTTTCATCAGCCTTTAAGAGTGCCTCTTCTCCGGAGCCCGCTGGGGTGTACATCACTTTTATATCCATAAGGGATGGGCAGCATCCATTTACACACTGAAAGGCTTTGGGCTTGGGGTTATCTGCCTGGTGCTATTTGCCGTTCAGTTCTGCAGTGCCAGATGCGCAGGTTCCACACCTGTGTGGAGCTGTTTTAACCCAGCTAATAAGGAAGAAATATAAATAATTGGGATTTCTTAACAACTCTCCAACTCAAATCTGTGCTCATTTTGCTTAGGTATCATTATACCCTATTAATTTTGGAAAAAGACTCATGTGATGCAAGTTGTGGGCAACTCCAGCATTAAAGAGTTTTTATTTAGGTCATTCCATCATTAAATGTTTATATTTCCAGATTTGTATCATCTCGTTCATTCTCACGTATTAAAAGAGAATGTAAGTCTGGGGATCATGACCCATGGATTCTCCTTGCTGGGGTCAATGGCCAACCGGAAAACATTGTTTACTTATTTAGTGGGTATGGGAAAACATTTTTAACTGAACTGCTGAACACAGGTGCTTTGGCTGTTTATGCCCATTCATACAACTCTAAGCCTTAGTTATACACATGGGGAAAGGATTTCCTTGAGATTCGGGACACCAGGACCCTGGTGTAAAGTGTGATTGCTCAAAGCATGTCTTAAATCTTCTGTCCTTCCTAAAAGATTGTGCACCCAGAGGCAGAATCAAGGAAATCTAGATCTGGTAAGACAAAATTTCTGTAGCCAAAACCTCTTTATATATAAGAAAGAAAAATACATAATGCAATAACTACTTAAAAATAAATGTTTTATAAGCTATATCACAGGATACCACTAAAAATCCTCAAATTATTCTCATTTCCCTGCTTTATTATCTGTTTGGAGGATCATTCTTTTACATTTTTTGAGGACTTAGCAAATCTTTTAAATATATTAAACTTCCTCTCTCCTCCTGACTGCTTTTTTCAGCTGAAGCCTCCGGATATTTGTCTCTCAATAATGATACAAACGGATGCAGCCACCCACAGTCTTGTGGTCAGTCCTTCAGAGTCATTCTTGTCTTCTATGAATGCCTACATGTTAGGACCCCTTTCTAGTCCCATTTCCTAATTAACTGCAATGTCTGACGAGAGAGGCACTCCTAAGATTAGCCAAGGAGAAATTATGAAACATGCAAGCTGGAGAAAAACTGCAGTTGATACTGAAATTCGGAAGTTGCATTTTTGATAGCTGAAGAATCAGTGTTAACACACCAAAAAAAAAAAAAAAGTTTTGCCTACAGATTTTCTGTCTGCAAATATGTCCCTTGTTTGGCCTGACATACATATTTCAGCTTCAGATTGCTTGGAAGTTTGTTTAGGCTGTCTGACCTAAGAGTGGAAGGCTTCATTAGTTCATCCATGGGTAATGGATATCAGATTTCTCATTAACAGTGGCCAAAAATATACTCAGTCCCATCAACACACATGGGAGCAGCAAGCTTTTAGTGCCTTTGAAAGAGAGGGCCATCCACTTGAAACTAATGAATCCACAAAGCTTGATAAATGAATTGTGGCCACTAATTATGTGATGATTACTTTTGGACCTATTTCACTAATTAAAGATAATAAATAGCTAGAAATGGCTGGGGATAATGCATACAGGCTGTCTTCCCAAACCCAAGACCAAAACTGGGCAAGATTTGGTAGCACATGCTGATGTGATACAGGCACCCTGCATAAATCCTGCTGCTGACTCTGGGATGAGATCTCATAAAGCAGCGCCTCACCGTCAGCCACCAGTTGCTCTTCGCCTGAACATGATCCTGACCTAGACTTGTGCCACCACAGTGGCAGAGTGCACATGTTTTCCCCTCCAGAGATTTGTGCCAAAAATTCCTGAATTTCTACAGAAGAGAGGTCTGGAGTGCAGAGATTAAGGCTGAAAACCTTGTGCTCATAGATGAAACCAGAACATTGAGTCAGAAATTTTCCTATTATGCAATGTTCACCTCAAATACTTGAATATACAAGATTCCCTGCACCACATCATAGATCCTCCTTTTGGACAAAGAGACCCCACTTCAGCCCCTGTACCGTCTGCCAGGTGAAATGCAGCAGAAGTCTCTCAACAGTCCTACACTTCCCAGTTAGATA
This sequence comes from Tetrax tetrax, assembly GCA_009806455.1. Classification (NCBI taxonomy): domain Eukaryota; kingdom Metazoa; phylum Chordata; class Aves; order Otidiformes; family Otididae; genus Tetrax; species Tetrax tetrax. The sequence continues at coordinate 35,366 of WHYT01013119.1, forward strand.
AGGTCTGAACAGAGCAGGTACCTTCTGAGACATTCACACCCTTCTTGACGGAGAGCACGTTCAAAGACAGCTGCTGTGGAAATCCCCATATTACCCGCCTAGAGGCATCGTCGTGCTCACAGCACGGGCATCACAAATCTAGAGGACGGAAAGTATGCTGAGGTCATTGGGAAAATCCTTACTTTCCGACCCAAAGGCAGTATGATAACTAGCTGTGGGAAGGTGGGGAAGGAAGTGTCTTCTGCAAAAGTAGCAGCATGCCAGAAAGACTATCTGAGAGCAACAGACATCACTGGAGTGAGGATGGTGTTTAGAGAGTGGAGAAGAGCTGAGGAGCGGCCCATGTCTAGTTCATGGAAGGTCTTACAAGAAAGTAGGAAAAGATTTGAACGGGCAGTTGTTTATAAAGGTTCAGATGAAACAGAGCTGACAAGGGTTCAGATTGTGCATGGTTAGAGGCATAATCACTGTCTGCATGGTAATCTTATTATTTGTGTTACCAAAGCATGTGGTAGTCCTAGTTAGCATTAGTTTATCTTTGCTCTGTGTGTTATTACATACTCTCTGGGAAATATTACATATTCTTGTAAGAAGCAGTTCCTGCCTTGAGGAGATGATAGTTTGCTAATATATCCTTATTGGATCAGAACCCATTGACATTTCAACAACAAAATGAACACAAGTTTTTATTCAAATAAACTGTACAGATTAACTCTTGTGGTATTCCTAACATCTTTAAGATGCTATTAAAAAACATTTTTTTTCAGTGCAAGAGCACCACAGCAAAAATAAAGGACTGTGGATGTAGTATAAATTTGGATTTAGATGGCTTACAACCTACATTTTATGTGTAATTTATTCCAGTAGAATGTGTTTAGGTGCCTAGGACACTTCAAAGTATTTTAAATACTGTATTTGTAATGTTGATTATTCTTTGCATGTAAATTATTAACAAAGTTTTAATTTTGCACCAATTTGGACACAGTAAGTTTTCTGTATATGTTGTGACGTGTGATGAACTGCTGCTATGTCATTTACCATCACTGAGATCAGAGAAGACAGCAGAAATTAAATGGATGCATCGTGTTCTGTTGACACATTTTTTTCCACACACCATGTGGGAAAGTTGTGTTTTTTGAAGTATCCTGCCTCTTCAGTTCCTTTCTCAGTGTTGACCTGCCGGTAGAATTCTGTTTGAATGGCTGTGTCCTCACTTCCGTTATTTCACTTTGTTTTTATACAAAGGAAGGGAATAGCCACTTTAAAAAACGTGGCTGTACAGGCCCACATAACATCAGTGCCTAAATGTCATCAACTTTGTACCGTTTCTCAGAGCTGAAACACCTGATCTGATAGACTCAGCATTCTTCAAAAAGCAAAGAGGAGCATTTTGCTATGCTCAGTATTACTTTTATTTTGCACCTTTATAATTTATTATTCGTACCTTTAAAAATTGCCTTCTCACTTTGGTGCTCTGAAATCCAATGAGTCTGTTCCCTCTTAGACAACTTGAAATTCCAGGTTATTCCCACATGTTACAGCTTAGCTTTTTGATAATTTTAAATTGTTTGAACAATTTATTTCTCCAAATACTCCAGATGGACCCCAACTTTCTGAAAAAGGGCTCTTTCTTTTGCTTCTAAAAGGCTTTTCTGCATTTTTTTTTTAAGTATAAAAGATACATCTATAGAGAAATGATGCTCAGTTTGCGTTATTGTTAACCTCTACTTCCCCACCGGCAGCTGTGGGCTTAACCACGGTTACTCATACTGTTACCTCCTGTGACTCTCCCTGCTTTGGCTTGGAAAGAACTGCTGCAAACATGTTCTGACGGTGCATTTCAACAAACCAAATCAGTGACTTGGGCCAGTGTGGGAATATCACATCTCTTCCAGGAGCAACATCCCTTTCCTATGCACACTGCACACAATCCAAGTCCTACCCTTGTCCAACAAAGGTCTTAGCTTTGGAGACACCACTACACAATCCCACTGTGCTCCAAAAGGTGACAGCTGGGATATCTGCCAATTAAACTGTGTTGCCACTGTACTTGGAGAAGCCAGAATGAGATCAAATGTGCAGCTTGCTTCAACAGGCAGCCGTAGATGGCTTAAAATTCTCTGCACATTTAACAAGAGTCAGTCTTCCCAAGAATAAATAGGCTTGGTTCTCCTGACCAGTCATTAATTTATGTCAAAAGGGGCAACCCTGCAGAAAAAAAAATATCGAGGTCTTGGAATAAAATCAGGATTAGCAAGATGCTTTGAGTCACTCTTCCGGTTGTTTACTGCTGCTCTGTGTCTTTTTGTGCACTGACCAAGTAAATGCCTCCTTTTTAAACTTGAAATCTCAAGAGGGAAATAGTTCCTGCCTCCAAATCAAGTTTTCAACATAGAATACAAAGTCTCAAACCTAGTCAGGACAAAAGGTCAAAAATTAAGGAAAAAAAAAAAGTGGAAATTTGGAAATTCCAAATATCATAAAGAATTTTGGTTTAATTTTGACCATACACTTACTCTCAATAATCTTTAACATCTAAATGGTTGAACATAGACCTAATTCTAAATTATGTTTAAATGAAAATTTTAGAAATAAAGATTATAGAATAATCTATAAGATTAGACTATACATATAGCCTGCATCCCGGGATGTGTCTATCTTTAATGTACTGCTTTATATAAGACCAGAGATATGCCCTGTAAAGCTCTTATCTGCTTGTTTCTTGGTTATAGTTACACATTCCTGTGTCATTGAGGACATATACAATTCATGATGAATCAGATGGAGAAAGGTTAGGTAAACATTTCTATTTATTACCATAACCTTGAATTGTATTGAACTTTCTGACAGATTAAATAATAAAATGTACTCACCTTTGTCCTTTAACTCATCATATTACAGACTACTTTCAAACCTCCAGCCAATATTTCCTGGAGAAATTTCTTTTGCATGTCTCCAGTTCTGCACACGAGTGAGCGCGGCCACAAAGCACCTGGTAGCGGGGCTCTGCTCTGCTGCCGGCAGCGCCGGTGCCTTGCCTGGATGCAGGCTCTGGAGGGGGAGCGAGGAGATGTCTGGGGCTGATTTTCTCAATCCCGCTGCTGAGGCCAAGTCAGAGCATTTGAGGATAATGTGCATCCTAGAGCAGGATGCACAAGAGAGCTGTGTATCCTAGGGCAGGATGCACAAGAGAGTTTCAGTGAGAGAAGGGAAATTCCCTGTGAAAGGCCATCTGGTACTGTGTGCTGTTGCCCATCACCGGCCTCCTCCCCAGGCGTTGCCGTGCCTCGTGGTCCGTTCACTCACACAAGAAGGCTGCCTGTGAGCAAGCTGCTTACATGCAGTGGGTGGAGAGGGCTGCTGCTAAACAGCACTCAGGGGCTCAGAGGAATTACCGAATCAGCTGGCCACTGAATTTAGTATGCTGATTTATGTTTTTTTTTCCCCAGAAGCCAGAGAACTTCTTTCCTTTTGTGTTCCCTCATGTGCTACAGAGCGGTAGAGGGCAAGGATACTGGGGAATTTTGCTGTTTATTTTGAAGGTGTGTATGAGGTTTCCCACAGCTGAGAGACATGAAGCTTACCCTCTGCTGTAGCTTCCCTCTCTTCTTGGGCCTCTGTCTGTGTAAGTGAGAGAAGAGAAACAATTCCCCCTTCAGCTGTTTGATTTATAAAACTTCAGCTTTTGCTCTTCAAAAGAGAGAACTGGTCAGGTCAAGCAGAGGCACACTACCATCCACCCACACAGACTTCTTTTGCCTTTTTCTTTTTTTCTGTATGCACAATAGTTGCTGCACTTTTAGCTACAGAAGAGAAAATAGGAAAGCAAATAGGCTGAGTAGAGGTTTATAAGAAAGTGTCAAGAGCCTTTTAAAAAATTGAATTAAAAATTCCACTCACTTATCTTTGAGATGAAACAATTCACATAAGTTACACTAGCTCTTCTTTTACCATTAAAATGAAATAGTACAATCGAGCCCCCATAAAACAGGTTGAGAGTCCTCTGCTTGATAACAGTAGAAGCACTGAAACTCCTGATAAACAAATATCTGTTTTCACTGAGTCTTGAGTTCAGGCTCACTAGGAAGTAAAATTTCCCCTTACACAGGATGAAATAAGGAAATCATCAGTTACCTTAGCAACCCTTCAAAAAAAAAGCATGTGCACCTATCCAAAGGGCAACTAATCTAATTATAAATTATTGTAAAGGTTATGTGAACGACAGTAGCAAGGGGAAGCTGTGATTCATTATTTTAGTCTATGGGAAACAGTATTGCCATTGTATTCCTGCATGGACTGTTCTGCTGCTGCCTTCAGCGGACCATCTGCCAAGGGCTCCTATTTATCTCCAAGGACTGACCAAAATGCATTTACTGAAAAACCTGACCCAGCCTTGCTGGGAGTCCATGCCTTTACCTTTACAGGCTTGCAAGTTTTGCACATTGGAGAGGCTGGAGCCCAAAGCAGGCATTTTCCTGTATGTTGCTCCTGGCATGAAACCTTTCAAAATAATTTCAGATCCCTCCACCCAAGCACCGCTCAGGGCTGCCTACCCTTAAAATCACTATCTGCATTTTGATAGCCACATAGATGATGGGCAGTGATGTGTATTTATACCATAGCATTTAATACCACTTAACTTACAGTGTGGTTTTAGCTTGCATTTCATGACAGGCTGGACATGTGGGACAGAGGAAAGAGTCCTGTTCCCCAGCACTGTTCTGAAAACACCATATACTCCTCATGAGCAGTTCTACTCTCAATTTATCCACAGTCAATGTGAGCTCCTGTCTCCAGGAGCAGAAGAGGTCTTGACGCAAACTTCGGCTTCCAGCTTTTCTACATGTTTTACCAGAAAGATGTAGGCTCTACAAATGCCACTGTCTGAGTGGTGGAGAGTAGATGCGGTGAAGCACTGGGATGGATGGCAAAGGGAGAGGACGCCAGGTTTCATGGATGAGTCCTCCAGCAGGAGAAGCGATCTGTTCCCTTCAGCAGGAACCTGTTTTAAAATAGGTGAAGCAGAACTTCAGCTTCATTGTTTTCTAAACATGATCCTGACTTAACAGGAAGAAACACAGGAATGTACAGGTTGCATCTTCCTTAAACTGTTTCCTGTACTCCCAAATTAATGCAAAAAAAGCCTTTCCTTGCCAGGTTGCTTTAAACAGCTAAGAGCTGCTGTGAAATGAGCTGGACATCTTCACCTAGTTTTTCAGTCTGTCCTTCCTGAAAAGTCAGTAACACAAACTGTGACCCTAAGAGGGGTAGTGGGCACGAATGCTGAATTAGGTATTATTTATGACCTTTTGATCTCCTGGGAAGTAGCCAGTTGCGTGTAACACCCTCCATTTCCAAGGTGCCAAGGAGACCCTGCCATTCCCTAAAGCAGCCAGCAGCTGTGCCCATCCCTCAGCCTTGGGACCTCCACAGGGTACCCCATGCTGCTGAGCACGGGGAGCATCCCAGCCATGTCCCAGTGGGATCTGGATGTACTAACCAGCTTCCACATGACTTGCTGCCCTCTAGAAGGAAATCCCAGAGAGTCTGAGAGACACTGCCTTTCCCACGTCTAGATGCCTCCAGCTTTGTGCTGGCCATGTATTCTCTCTGTTGAGTGTCACTTGGCATCTGCCACTGTATTGTCTTCAGCACATATGCCACAGATTGCCAGACTTGCTGCAGGAGACAGTTTCTGGGCTCAGGCTGGGAAAAACTTTTCTGGGAAATCCCTGAAATCCTACCAGGACCGCACCCATACAGCCACGCACAGCCTTTGTTTAGAAGCTAGAAGAACATCTGATGACATGGAGAAGTTAAGAGGATGACTTTCCATTGCCTTCATATAGAAGTGAGCTGGTTTTACCTGAGCAAAATGAAGGCAAAGCGTGGTGTGCTGGTGTGGTAGAATTTTACATTGGTTTTCATAGGTGTATATGGAAAGGAAGGCATCATCCTCTAAAATGCAGTTCAGAGGAAGCAAACCAAACAAGACTTAAAGGCAGTATGCTTCTCTGTCTCAGGGAAAGGCAAAAGGCTCTATCAGTAAGAGCCTAAAAAAGAAACCTTGGAATGGCCCAGAAATTTTCCGTTTCAGTGGCTTCAGGACTGCTTCCTTTGTTCACCTCCCACTCCTGGAAGGCAATTTTAACACCTTCTCCCACCTCTGGGTTTCCTTAGCACCCCGGAGAGTCAGCAAGACCACACTCTTCCCAGGGCAGCCTCCCAAACATTGGTGAAAAAGAGTGACATGCTCCTCCTCATACAGCACAGGCAAGGATCCCCCTGCCCTTTCCCCGCAGCTCTGGAGCCATCATAAGACTTTCTGGCAGAGCCTGAACAAGGAGCTGCAAATAGCTGCTGCAAGTGGAGTATTAGCCTTACTTCACCAAGATATTTATTATCCAACATTACAAACGGGAAACGGAGGTACGGGGGAGTTGCAAGGTCACACAGGAAACGTGCAGCTCAGCTGGAAATAAAAACACGGGTCTCCGGACTGCTGTGACCAACAAGCTCTTTCCTTTCTGCAATAACAAAGGCTACTCTCCAAAATGTCTTTCGTTTCTCTGACATGACAGCAGTGTTTGTCTGCAGAAATGTAAATTTTGTTATTATTATTGTTCTGTCGTTTTTAAGAAAGCTGTTCAAATTTTTTTCAAAAAGGAAAATCTCAGCTCTGGGTCACTTTATCTCTGCTTTAATCTTCTGTACAAAGATGTGGAGATATATTTCAGTATTTCCCAGTCATACTTTGAACAACCAGATCGCTAATCCTTTCAAATTGTTTTAACCCTGTGCTGTGATGTCTCAGCATTAGCAGTAATTTAACTGATAGCCAGCAGGAGGAGAAACAGACCAATGTGTCATCTTCCACATACAAAATATAGCTATAATGGTTTTTGTGGAAAGATGAGATTAATGGGACCTCGGAGTGGAGCGGGAATGTGGAATCGCCCTTGCCAGCAATTTTGCAGCTGCGCACTGTTTGAGCTTCAGGGCTCTGATGGTATGTCCACCACTCGTCTAAAGCACATTGTGGCCTAGTCCACCGTCCACCGCATTCAGACTTGTTAGGCTGCAGGCGCACCCACACCGGGTTTGCAAAGCACGTGTTAAGCAGCGAATATATACAAAGTGCTGTCACACCTCTCCGCAGAAGTATTCTTTTGCTCTTTTTAGACATGCTTGGTTGCTCTGCAGTGCTGCAAAGCCTCTGGTGACATGCCAACGTGCTGTAACTCCTCATCCCTCTCAGCCCAGGTGGCATCAGGCGAAAGGACCTGCAAGGAGGAAAGCTGCGGGACACCACATGTTTTCAAATGCACAGAAGTCACTTAGGAGCTGAAAGACTTGGGAGTTTCACTGAGATTGGCACCCTTGTTTTTGCGTAGGCCGCTGTGATTCAACCATCAAAGCCAGTGGTTGTACAATCTGCTGCTATATAGGAGTGTGCAGCAAATTCCTTTAAAAGGGTGCGGCCAGGCAACATGGATGGATGCTGCTTGCTTTTCTTGTCAGGACTGCAGCAGCCAGGGTCAGGTGAAACCCTGCGGAGGCAGGGAGAGCCCTCGCCTTTCCCGGCAGCTGCCGAGCATGGTGGGGATGGGTGAACCTGCCAGCCTGTGAGGTGGGGGCAAGAGGCCCCATCCGGAGGGGACTGGCAGTGAGTCAACAGCACCACTCAGTCCTGTTCAAGATCCTTCCAAAACGTCAAAGGAACTGTGCACAAAGTTGTGCATCCCTGTGTAGAAACGAGACCTTTTTAATCTGTGACAACCATCTCCCCTTGGCATAGCGTGGTCTTAAAAAAAAAGGTGTTTCATTTAAGGTTACCATTTTCCTTCAATGTAGAGTTAGGGGCTTTTTTTTTCAATTACTTCACATTAGAATAGCTTTCTGTGGGAAGACAAAAATTAAATAGGACAATGAGATGTCATATTGTTGTAAAATCAGTCTGGAGAGTTCAGCAAAGGCCATGGAAGTACACTTTGAAGCTGCTGTATAAGATCAAAGTGAAAACACGCACTAGGATGAAAAGTCAGATCTTCACTTGTAAACATAGTGATGAAACATCTCTTCCAAACTGTAATAAAGAAGATAGGTTGCTAGAATGTGAGAGGAATTATGGACTTGTGCTCCCAATGCCTTGCCTGAATCACTGACATTCACTTCAAACATGAGTATTTGCTGGTGAAGAGTATTTGTACTAAAATAATTTTGAGATTGATGTGCCTTTGGTACTATGCAGTAATATGCAGCACTATGCCAATAAATGACTTTTAAAGACAAGAATAATGGAGCAATGTCATGTGAAAGGAAATGAGAAAGAGCATACGCCCTGATCCACATCTAAAGGCTTTGCTGCAAGAAAGTGCTGGACTTGTGTGTTTACCAGTATACTTCTTGTCACTGCTGTGCTTCTGCTTCTGTGCACAGCAATGCCACTGAGCCAGTGCTGAGCATCTCAGTGACTACACTGCACAGTACCAGTCCTTAAACTATGGTCCCTTTGATATGCTTTGATATAAGCACCCTGAAAGGCTTAAGTCTTTTGCCGCATCATACATACCCACAGGGCATAGATACAGCAGGAAATACAGCCTGCAGCTATTGCCACTTAAAAACAGGGATGAAAGAATAAACTCACTAGCCCAAATTTTGGTACACATCAGTGGTCACGGCCATCACACAGGAAGACCAAGTTTCAGGTTTGACTCCAGGAGAGGGTCAGGCATCCTTTCCCATTGCCATGGAAAGGCTGGGGAAGGGATCAAGCCCAGCCGATCCCTGTTTCATTGCCAGTGAAACCTTGCTCGAGTGAGCCACTAAAGAGATCCCCTCTCTGTGAACTGTTGCAAAGACAACTCTTCACTTACTTCTCCTCCAGGCTGCTCCCAGGATCATAACCACTTGAAAATCTTTCCTTCTCCTTGTAAGGAAAGAGGGATAGTGCCAAACTTTCCTAGCTGTGGGCATTTTTCCAAAGCCTCTTCTCTTAGCCTGCCCTTCTCGTTACCCCTCAAGTCTGAGCAAAGCAGGGTGAAAGCACGTGAGTTTCATGAAGCTGTCCTATCACCCTCCATTACATTACTTTGCTACTCTAAAGACCTCACCTTAGGTCTCTGAAAGGGAATAGTACGTTCCTCTTACGTAGATGAATTTCAGATAATCTCTATACATTGATAAGGAAATTGTTAATTGTTCCTTCTTACACAGCTGGTGTATATTCAGTGTGTGGCTTGAAAGAATTATCAGAGAAATATGGATGGGATGCAGAACAAATTATTTTTTTCTTTTTATGAAGTCTGTTTGGCATTTTCTGTTCAGCTAGGCAGGTGAAGCTGCTTTTCTTAAGAGGTATAATTTATGCTAAAAGCAAAAATCCAGCATCATTAAGAGTAGATAAAATATGTGCTGCCTTCTGACCACTTGTCTGCATTCTCAAAGGGTACCTTGATTCTCTAGACATCCCTCTGCGGTACAGATCCTGGTGTCATCCTACAGGGTAGCATTGCTGTTAACTGAAGAGGAAATCACCCTTCTAGAAAGAAGCATCATCTTGACAAAGAGCAAGCTTCTGTACCTATAAGTATCATCAAATTTATTTGATCTGGTATGTTTAAAACAGTACTCCCAAAACGTTTGTCAAATTTATTCTTCTCAGTTGGAACTTGCACTAAATAATTAATTTTCCTCTAAATTTACTCTCCAAAGAAGTTGAGTTGCTTCAGCTGAAGTAATTCACCATTAAAAAGTAATCACAGGATAATTTAGAGTGGAAGAAACTTTATAGGTTTTCTGCTCCAACTCCCTGCTTGAAGCAGGTCCAGTTAGATCAGATTGCTGCAGGACTTTGTCCATCTGAGGTTTTAATATCTCCAAGGACTACCCTGGGCCTTGTTCCAATGTTACTATCCTCATGTTACAAAAGTTTTTCCTGGTGCCTAATGGGGATTTCCCACATTCCAGCATATGCCTATTATCTCTCATCCTGTTGCTGTGCATCTTTGAGCAGAGCTTGGCTCTTCTGTCTGTCCTCCCACCAGCCACTTGCCACAGCAATGGGGTCTCCCTTTCCCCTCCTCTTCCCAAGGCTGAACCAGCCCATTGCCCTCCACCTCCCTCTGTACACCCTGTGCCCCAGTTCCAGCCATCATGGGGACCCTCCACTAGACTCATTCCTGTATGTAAATGTTTGTCCTCTGCTGGGAGCCCAAAGCTGGGGACAACACACTAGGAGTGGTCTCCCCAGTGCTGAGCATTTAAGAAGGATCCTTTCCCCTTGCTGGTACAGCCTTAGGTGTGGGGGCTGCTTTGTTGCATACCTCCTGGCCATGTTGTGTCCCACCAGGATCCCAGAGCCTTTTCTGCAGAGCTGCTCCCAGCTGGTTGGTCCCAGCCTTTGCTGGCTTTGTCCATCCTGGAGGCCCAGCTTTGCAGTGGCCTTTGTTCAAACAAATCCTGAGAGGTTCCCTTCAGCCAGTTTCTCCAGCCTGTTCAGTTTTGAATAGCAGCCCTGCCTTTCAGCACTTTGTGTGACCCCCCATTTTGGTGTCATCTGCAAAAACTCCAAGAGTGCTGTCCTGCCCATCATCCAGGTCATTAATGAAGGCATTAAACTGTACTGGTCCCACTGCCAGTCCTTGAGGCATACCACTACTAACCGGCCACCGCTGGACCTCATGCTGCCATCATCACCCCTGGAACCTGCCAGTCCAGCAAGTTTTCCACCCATTTCATTGTCTGCATACGCAGCCTATATCTCATTGGTTTGGCTTTAGGAGTCTATGGGAGATCATGCCAAAGGCCTTGCTAAAATCAAGGTGTACAATACATGCTTCCCTCCTCTTTTCCACACTGGGACTCATGTCACTGTAGAATACAATCAAGTTGGTTGGGCAGGATTTGCTCTTGGTACGTCTGTCTAACTGGGCTACTCCCACTCACTTTCTTGTCCTTCCCATGGCTGGAAGTAGCTTCCATCATATTTCCAGGGACTGAGCTGTGGCTGACCAGCCTTTACATCCCCAGATCCTCCTTGCCCTTCTTGAAGCTGCATTCAACATTTGGCTTTCTGTCATCATCGGGAATCGAAGTAATCAAAGAAGGTAAAGATGAAGATGGCAGAGAGCAAGCCTTGCAATGGCACTGGCCAGCTCCTTCCACACGCTTGGGTGCATCCCATCTAGTCCCATGGACCTGTGTGTTTCTATTTGGCTGAATGCTTCACTCTCACATGACTGTGCTAGTATGCTCGGGGGGCTGGGTGGCCTAACAGCAAATCCTTCCAGTGAAAAGTGACTCTAATCCTCCAGGTGGAACAAGCTAGGATGGAATATTTAGTCTGACGTGGTTACAGTTTGGCTGAGTAACTGCTAAACGAGCTCCTCTAAGGGGAGCTGAATGACCGAATAGGGTTGAAGAGTCAGTGTATGAGAGAAGTATTTTTTTCTTTTGGAGACTACTCAAACTGAAGATTTTGCAGGACTGTGACTGAGGCAAGGCCTCTTGGAGTCACTCAGCCTGGTGGCAGCAACATGCCCTGTGTATGCACTGTTGGATTTACTTCACCTAGAAAGTTCCTGTGAAAGAAACTATGAGCTTGACTTGTGAAGTTGTTTGGTTTTTTTTTCGAGTCTGTAGGAAGGCATCTTATTTAGTCTAGAAAGAATAAATACGTTATGCATAATGTAATGTAATCCTTATCTGTTGAGATGTCTTCTACTTTAGAGCACTGAAGTCTGAAAGAAGGGCAGAGGCAAAATCTCAATGTCTTAGCACATGTTGTTGCTAAATATTTGTGCTGGAAGTACACAAATCCCAGAAGCACATATGCCTACATGTATTTTAATAGTAGGACAGATCAATAAAACAGGCAGATGAGTCACACCTAAATAATTGTCTGTCCTTTAAATCAGCTAAAGGCCATGTCAAGTTGAACACTGAAAATTCCTGTGGTTTTCTGATTTCTTTTGTGCTATCAAGTTGAGATATTTTAAAACTTTATTTTATTTTTAACATAAGATGCACTATGGACAGGATTGATGGCTTGCTATTCCAGTCAACAAAACAGAAAAAGGATGTCTTCTTCTTGCAAATGCTTCATACATTCCTGAAATTTTCCCCTTCTAACCACAGTGTTTTATTTGGCAATTGAGAAGTATGGCAAGAATGCTTATAAAGCCACTGCTTATCAATCAGGAAGTCAATGGATCTAATTAAATTTATTTAAAAGGTACCCTAAATTCTAAATGTAGAAGACTATCAAATAAACAGTGCAAGTAGTTTACAAGGTGAACAAAACTGATCAAATACTGCCAGAAAATTTTACAGTAATTTTAGTGACTAAAGGAGAATAATTTCAATGGATCAAATGTTAAAAAAATTTAAGAAAATAAAAATAAAAAATATTGATAATACAGCTTTTATTTGGAAAAGAGGGGATTTTTTGTCATAAAAATTGCCCTGAGATGGAGCTGAGTTCTATTCGGGTATGAGTACATTTCTGTTCTCATGTCAAAGACAACTAATGCAACCTGATATCAAGGATATCTGAAGCAAACTGCAGAACTGAGCCCAACTCTTGTAATTCCCAGACCAGTGCTTTAAATGATCCTCCCCAGAACAAAGCAGAGGAGACACACTTCAGGAAGGAGACTTGTCTTTAAAATTAATGTGAACACTGCATGTTTAGGATAAGTGAGACTTACCTGTGTTTTACAACACCATCCCATACAAAAACGTATCTGATTATAATTTCTTCTCACAGATCTGAGGCATAAACCACTGGCAAACTCAATGCAGATTCAGTAGCCAAAAGCTCCCAAATTATCAACTTGTTCTGCCCTAGCTCTCCACTTGGCATTTATCAAACACTTTTACAGTCCTATCCAAAACTCATTTAAGTAATCAAGCTTAAATCAAACTTAATTATTGCAGCATGCACTTAGATACAAAGATTACTCCCTTACCTCATCTCACATCTCTAGGCACTGCAGTTGTCTCCACTAAGGTATCTCACAGATCAAACCTGCAAATGGTTTTCTTTATCTAATGCGAGAGCAGGCATAATCCAGTACCATGGTCCATGGGTGTTTTAACAGCCACCCTCATTATGTGACTCCTGAAATCAATTACAAACTCCCTTTGGTAAGAGTCAGCTAGATGGCACTGTAGGGAAAAGTTCCTAAATCGTGAGGGTGTACATTTACCCGTTTACCCATTGACACAAACTGGACTGCCTTCCTTCTTGTATTCAGTTGTTTACTGTCTTCAAATGTGTGCGTTTATTGCAAAACAAACTTGTAGACAGACTGATTCATATCTGTAATTGATGCTGCAGTTTAACATGTTTCTGCATATAGAAGAATCCCTCTTGACTCACCCATCTCCTGATTCAGTTTTATAGGAATTATCCTTAAAAAAGGAAGCCTGCTTCTCACGAGTCAGGCTTATTTTGTAAAGTAGTTGCCAAAACAGTAAACACTGGCTCCATAATAGACCATTTGCTAAACAGTAAGTTTAGATATGAAGAAGAACTTCAGCCTCTAAGTACAACATTAAAGATAAAGAATTATACCTATCTCATTTATATATGTACTGCAGTTTACACAGAGTTATTTAACCCTACTGTCTCCTGTACGATAACAAAGCATAATAAAACATTTACATAATCTTAATAACAGAGAAGAAATATGCTTATGCAAGGTCATGTAATATTTCAGAAAACCTTAGAAATTCATTCTTTTCTACAGGAGACCACAAAGAGTTGCTGATTACATCTTGAAATAAGATGAAAACAAAGTTTAATTTGGGGGTTTCTAATTGATCTGAAACCAGAAGACATTTTCATGAAAATAAACTGGGCACAGAAGGGCAAGCTGTGAGACCCTTCAAAACAAAGCTGTTGAAACATTCAAGGCCAGGTTGGAGGGGGCTCTGAGCAGCCTGATCTGGTTGGAGATGTCCCTGCTCCTTGCAGAGGGGTTGGACCAGATGACCTTTAAAGGTCCCTTCCACCCCTAATAATTCTGTAATTCTATGATTCTATGAATACTGTATTAGAAAGAGATAGATACATATGTTATTTCATGCTGCACTCTTATTTCCTTTGGCATATCAGACCTATGGGGAACTTAAATCCTGATTGGATTCTGAAGCGGTGGGAGGCACACACAACTGCTGCTATGATACTGCATTATGAATGTCAATGCCACTTACAGCACTTTTTTGCTAAAGTTTTGATATTACTGCTGAGATGGGAAAAAAAACACTTTGTTCTTTTAAAGTATTGACTTTAACCGGTAACTGTGCAGCTTTAAAAGTGTTGTATATAGGAAATGAAAGAATAAACTTATTTAAAATGAAATATGTAATGTGTATTGCTAAAGATGATTATCATAGAATCACAGAATTGTTTGGTTCGAAAAAACCTTTAAGATCATCAAGTCCAACCACAAACATAATACTGCCAAGTCCAACACTAAACCATGTCCCTAAGGGTCATGTCTACACGTCTTTTGAATACCTCCAGGCATGGTGACTCAACCACTTCCCTGCGCAGCCTGTTCCAGTGCTTGATAACCATTTCAGTGAAGAAATTTTTCCTCATATCCAATCTAAACCTCCCCTGGCACAACTTGAGGCTGTTTCCTCTTGTCCTATCACTTGTTACTTGGGAAAAGAGACCAACACCTGCCTCACTACAACCTCCTTTCAGGTAGTTGTAGAGAGCAATGAGGTCTCCCCTCAGCTTCCTCTTCTCCAGACTAAACAATCCCAGTTCCCTCACCCAATCCTCATAAGACTTGTTCTCCAGACCCTTCACCAGCTTCGTTGCCCTTCTCTGGATGCACTCCAGCAACTCAACCTCCTTCTTGTACTGAGGGACCCAAAACTCAGCACAGGTGCAGCCTCACCAGTGCTGAGTATGGGGGCACAATCACTTCCCTACTCCTGCTGGCCATGCTATTTCTGATATAAGCTGGGATGCTGTTGGCCCTCTTGGCCACCTGGGCACACTGCTGGCTCATGTTGAGCTGGCTGTTGACTGATACTCCCTGGTCCCTTTCTGCCAGGAAACTTTCCAGCCACTCTTCCCCAAGCCTGTAGTGTTGCATGGGGTTGTTGTGACCAAAGTGCAGGGCCCAGCACTTGGCCTTGTTGAACCGCATACAACTGGCCTCAGCCCATCGATCCAGCCTGGCCAGATCCCTCTGCAGAGCCTTCCTACCCTCAAGCACATCAACACTCCCACCCGACTTGGTGTTGTCTGCAAACTTACTGCAGGTCCACTCGATCCTCGTACAGATCACTGATAAAGATATTAGGCAGAACTCTCCCCAGTACTGAGCCCTGGGGAACACCGCTTGTGACCGGCTGCTAATTGGATTTAATTCCATTCACAACAACTCTCTGGGCTTGGCCAGCCAGTCAGTTTTTTACTTGACTAAGATTATTCCTGTCCAACCCATGAGCAGCCAGTTTCTCCAGGAGAATGCTGTGGGAAATGGTGACAAAAGCTTTACTAAAGTCCAGGTAAACAACATCCACAGCCTTTCCCTCATCCACTGAGTGGGTCACCTTGTCATAGAAGATCAGGCTGGTCAAGCAGGACCTGCCCTTCATGAACGCAAGCTGAATGGGCCTGATCATCTAGTTGTCCTGTACGTGCCGCATGATTAATTGATCTTGACAAAATAATTTCATACCTTTGCTACCATGCCCATTTTCTCAATGAGATTCTAATTCTGTATTCTGAGTCACCTCACAGTATGCTTGAAGTACAGGATAATTGTGTTATTGTATATTAATCTGCATGCTTAAAAATGATATTACATTCTCAGGAATTTTCATAGCAGAGTTGGCTGTTGAAAACTCCTGTTACTCAGGTGTTCTTACTTTAACTAGAATACCACCAAGTATTATGACAATAATTTTAATACATTTAAGTTCAGTTTCTGAAGGTAATCATCACATTGCAGTACAGAGTCTAAGACTGAAAACCAACAAGTTCTTGCCCATGAAACAGTCACGGAGTGGTCAACACGGACCATTGCTTTCTGTCTCACACAGAGTTAGACTACTGTCCCCTTGCAGTCAGAATGGCAGTGTCCTCCCTCCCCATGTCCACACATGTATCCATTGTGAACATATCCATTTCAGTTCCAGCTACCTCCCCATTTGTCACTCACCCTGATCCTTAGCATCTTAATGTTTCTCCACAGTTCCCCTTAGACCATGGGAAAGGTCTGTTCTTTTATCTGTCTTCATGCAGAAAAATCTGTTTTGGTATTTTATTCAATTTGACATCTGGAGAAAGGTGGTGAAAAACACATTGGCCACTTAAGTGATAATACCTCTGGCAAGCACTGTGGCTTCTCTATTGAGCATGAAACGACAGGGTATTTTAGATAATAGAAGTACACTTACCCATCTTCAGAGGATCCGAGAGAGAAATTCTATCTTCATTACTGACAAACATGTAGTAATCTCCTGTCTGAGATTAGGAGAGCATGTAACTGAGGAACAAGTTCCCAGCCATAAATTGCTGTGCTGCACTCTCACCAACTGCATCCAGCTTCAGTGCTACTGAAGTTAAGCAGCACTCGTGCCAGTAAAGGCTAGACTGCAATACTGTTCTTCATTGATCCAGCTGTCAGTTTTTGCAGCTTTGGAGAAGCTGATGATTGACACAGCGAGTCTCAGAGCCCTGCTTCTCAGGAGGGAAAATAACCTCATACAGTGAAGCAATATATTGCTGTATGGACATACTTCTGTCCTTAAAGGCTTTGGAAGAGCCGTGGCCCTGCCTTGGCTCTTCCCCCTTCCAGCCTTACATGAGACCCCCACAGAGCCTGCAGCTCCAGTCCCAGGGTAGACATGGAGTGGGCTTTGTACAGCTGCGCTGTGTTGCTCTTCCTGAGAGTGGTGATGTATTCCCCGCTATTTCATAGATTACAGTACAGCAAATAATTAAATATATACTGCCACTTATTACCATAGCCTCTCAGTGTGTCCATGACAGTAGATGAACACCAGTGTCCACGGGCTGGACAGAAGTTACCTATTTATACCAGCCCTCTCTTTTGGTGGATATTAGCCAGGCTCATCTTTGCTTTTTGGCCTGTTTAATGGCCAAATTTTTGACTGCATATTAGAAATAATTTACTAAGTTATTGTTGGCTTCTGCCCTCCTTGCAACAAAATGTCACACTTGTACACTATCCTCAGCTGTTCATAAGTCAAAACTCAAATCAAAACACCTCAAAACTGGTTGACTTCAAAAGCTTAACCATTGCCTTCAGGCATCGCCTTTTTTCAGCTGGCCATCAGTGCTCCTTGGAATCAGCTGCTTTGTTTTGCTCATTTAAATTTTGCCATTAGATGTTGAAGTTTTCACTCCTGTCCTGAAGTCTTTCGCTCCCCCAAGGCTCTGGTGAGCCACTGGAGAATCCTGTGTTAGCCACCGTGAGCTCCATGAAGACAAGCTCATCTTTGCTCTTGAAGAAAAGCTCAATCATCTCCAAAAAGAATAGGCCAATGATGTTTTCTAGGATTGAAGGATCCCAGATTTTCCCTTATCCCTGTGGAAAACAGATGCCAGGGTCCTTCAGTTTGCATGTCAGCTCAGTGTACACTCCCAAGGCCTCACCCAAGATCATTTAACTAGCCCTGGCCAGAGAAAAATTATAATGGTAAGCAGATATTAGACATATTTAAAAATGGAGAACAGGAAAAAAAGGCATCTTGTAGCACATATCAAAATTACGTGGACAATATGCCTGTGCCTGTTGAAGTCTAGTATATATGAAGTATTTCTCTTTAGTGAGGATAGATTTCAAGCCTTTACAGCTTAAAATGGATTGTTCTAGGGTGGTACACATTAGTCTGTCTTACAGCTTTACTGGAGAGAGTCAGGCAGCTGTTTACCCTATTAAGACACAAAAGGGCAGGTTCCCCAATACAATTCTGGTAGGATATGCCCAGGAGTATTTTAGGAAATTCTGAAAGGAGGCGTGCAGTCCATGTGTGGGTGGGAGGCTGACAGTTCTCATTAGGTCATGGGATGCAACCAAGAACATATGAGGCCTGAATAAATTTGGAGCAATTAGGTTACTCATAAAAAAGGAAAATATGACAGGTTGCAACAAGTCGTCTCCTATTCATCTCTTCTTTAAAAAAAAAAAAAAATTGGAACATGCAAATTTGTAATCCCACTACATATGTTGTAAACAAACTGCCAGCCATAATGTTCCAAATGTGTGATTTACAAACAAGTAATTTCACTTTCCCTCTATTCCTCTCTTTTTTCATTTTTTCTTTCACGTGTTCTGAGAAGTTGCCACCTAGACTGTTTGCGTGTGTGCATAAACAATGGTATATATTTTGTGCTGATTTTACTGTATTGTTAAATCCAGGAGCATAAGCTTAAGAATAATTCAGCAAACTAAAATCAGTTAACATTCACTGCAGCTTTCGTTTTGCATCATGTACATTTAAAAAAAGATATGCAGGCATTTTGTTCCTCTTTCAGATAGACACTGGCCCTTAGGAGAAAGAGAGAATTTGAGACTGGAGCATTGTGCAGGACCAAGGGGTCTGTTAAGGTCAGTGCAGCCTGTTCAAGTGCTCTGCTTTCGGTGAGCTCAATCTGAACAAGCTGCTCCCATGGGCTTTTTCATTTCAGGTTATTTCTCTGTTGTCACTCATCACTGTGAATAAAACGGAAAATAACCCCAGTAGTATTATTAACAGTGTGTGTGGAGGCAGGGCAGTGCTGAGGAAGGGGAGCAGCAGGACTGGTGGTGAGACGGTGCCAATTTATCAGGCATTGAATGATTCAAAGAAATCTATGACGCGCTCACTATCATAATCTTTTTTGACCTTGTCCTGCTGACCAGAACATTGCCGTGGTCCCAAGGCTAAGTAAAACAGATTTTATCACAAGGCTAGTTCATAGTATGATAAAAGGTTTGCCTTGGGAGATTTTTGTTTCAAAGATGAATCAACCTCCAGTTAGTTCCGCAGTATGCGTGCAGCGCAGAAGGTAGAGACTGTGCTTGACTACAGAGGGTGATGGGTGTGATTCAGACCAAAGTGTACTAGGACCTTGCAAATCAAGGTAGCATTTGTGCTGCCTCACATTTTTGCTCAGAGATAGATGTACTTTCAGCTTTCCTCCTACATATATGTATGCAGTTGCTCCACTTGCATAGATATGCAACTTATTTCCATCTTTTTGTACACCCAGTTGCAGTCTTTCACTTCAAGGCAAATTTCTAAACTTATGGCTGACAACATTCTGGGAAAAGGAGCCCAATTACTAAAAACACTAAAGATCTCTGCTACTATAGATGTAGGATTTGTAATTGGACAGTCACAGAAAACACGTAAAATTCTTTTAATTATACTTCAAATTAACTATGTGCCTGTATAAGGCAAACAAAAGTTGTGCAGAATATAGATATACCTACCGGTATTTTTCACTTGTGCTAATAAGAGTAATGCACGCCTCTGGATGAAACCAGAGTTGCAGCTTCACAAAAAGCCCGGAAGCCCAGCTGAGCGACCTCTGAAGTTACTCCCTTGAAAGATGCCCACTGTCCAGAAAGTGCTGCTGCTGCTGCCTGTTCCCACTAGTCAGTGGGACTTTTGCATTCCTCTTGGAGCAGAATGAACTCTCTCTTCAGAAAAACACACCATCAGGGCTGTCACTTACATAAGGCTTTGCAAAGTCTCTTTTCACTGGGAGGAAGACTGGAGGAACAGCTTCTATCCAGAAAGCGGTATCACACACAGTGAGCAGAAGAGCCCACCCCTCCGTGTAACTGCTTAATGTCCCAGAAATAATGTCCTTCTGCCTGTCATCCATATTTAATTAATTCCTCTTCGTGGGATGGGAGTTTTCTCAGAGTTAACAGCTCTGGAGAATCAACTTACAATCAACAATGGAACAGAACCAAGCCACATTCTAGACACTTCCTACAAATTTCAATTCCATGGAATTTAGTAGATGATGGGTGTTCTAAGGTCCCCTACCAACTTACAGGACTGTAAATGGTTATTGGATTTGGTGGAACAAGTACACAAAACAACAGAAAGGCTCTTTCTGATTGCATGGAATAGGATTTTTCCATTAGCTACTGAGCCACTGTATAAGGAAAGGAAGTATTATAGACAGCAGCAACAGCAAGAACAGCAGGCTGTCTGGTTAATCCTTTTTTTCGTGCCCCTTTCAGGAATGAGCAGGAAGTAAACAAGCACTGTGTTCAGACTCATCATTTATTAGAGATTAAAGAGAAAACAATCTGATCTTCCAGATACCTCTTAATACCAAACATGCCTGAAAGTGATGCTTTCGAACATCCCAGAGCCAGAAGAGGAGGCTGCACTTTTACCATATAAGGGTCATTCATTCCGGAAAAGACTTCATATTTCAAGGAGAAAAAAAAACGTAAGGGTGCCTCACTCAGCGCATCCTATCATTTTCAGTGGAATGTTTTCCCTCCCAGCAATTCTGCCCTGAAAGGTAATGATCTGACTCATACTGTCTGGCCAGACAGGGACATAATGCTATCAAGCAACAAATGGAGAGCAAGGAATTCAAAACAATGTATTTTAATGGATGTTTCCCAGTATTGGTATTGACCTGATTCAAGAAAAAAGCATGTAGTAACAAAATTAACTAATAGCTTGTCTAGATCAAAATCAGTTTCCAAACACCCTCCTGAGATGCAGAGGGACAGAAATGTGAATCTGGACTACATTCAAATATACAAAATATCTCCTTCCTAGTGGCTTAGCAAACATCCCATTATGGTTATACATGCACTAACACTGGCTGGAGGGGGTTGCTGCAGACAAGTGAAAGACCTGCCCTACATTACATAAAATCCACAGCTGAATTTTGTATCCAAGACCCTTCCTGTTCTGTAATGGGGAAAAAAAAATATTTTAGAGAATCTAAAAAAAAAAAAAAAAGAAGAATTTCACTCCATTAGAGGTCTTGCTGAAAACAGCTCTTTAGTTCAGCTAGCTTATCACCAAACAGTTAGTCATAAAACTGTACCCAGCACAACTAAAACTGAATTTACCAGAAATCATATGCATACATTCAAGGCTACAAACAAACACCAGATAAATGTTTGTCCTTTACTTTACATCGTAGCTGTCCAAGTTGTTCCTTTTCCTTCAGTAGTTTGCAGAATTCTTATCTACTTTGTCTGGAGCATCTTCATTGCTAACAAGATCCTCTAAAATGAAAATTAAGAAACATCCTTGTTTATAAAACTACTGAGCAATTAAAAAAAAAAAAAAAAAAAAAAACACCTCACTCATTTTTTTTGCACTAGGCCAGAATTTAAAAAAAAAAAAGAGAGAGAGAGAGAAAAACAAAGCTGGAGATAAACCACAGGCAAGTTTTCAAGGAAAAAAGACGCATATGCACAAATATCCATTGCACCACAATTACACATGCCTTAGAAGTTCTCTAACCATTGGTTCACCTCCATTCTGAGTGCGGTTATGGAGGTCAGCAATGTCAACATGAAAAACATCTGCAAAGTCTAACTCATCAACAAACACAAGTGTTTCTTCCACACGTGGTAGCTGTTTGCATGTACAAATGCAGAAATTAAGGTGACAGCAGCTCTGCATGTCATTTGTTTCTACTGGTCTAAAATGTGTATGTGGCCCTGTCAAGGACAAAGAAGGTGGAAGTACATTTTTCTTCATGTATGCTTCCTAACTGATAGATAAAGTTGCATTAAGTTAGCTTAGATCCTGTAAACAATGTGCAACTTATTTTGTAAAAATTCTAGGAATTATCTGCCATGGCCACAGACACAACCACAATGTCAAATATGTTCTATCTTCCTAGCTATTATCTACTTTTCCTTGAAGAGTAACTGCTATAGACAAGGAGATTAACAGGATTAGAGCTGTTTAGTCACCAGAGGAAAATATTCTCTTGTCTACAGACAGCAAAAACCATTTCTTTGTGATATTTATTTTACATGTGCACTACTGCAACAGGAGCCACGAGTTTTGGAGGAAAACAAACAACTGTTTTTCAAAATGCCAGCCTTGATTTTTAAATAAATTATTTTAAAATAAAAGAAACTTTTAAATGTCCTTACTTAGCTATAAAACCAGCCAGTTAAAAGCACAAGAGCTATGTGTTGTTTTCTGCTCACATATCTCCTTCCCCAACTTTCAGATGTGTCATTCAACTGATCAGAGCAGCCCTGATGAAGCAGTAATGCACAGAAGTTCCTCATGAAAGACCTAATTTGGGATGGGGACCAGGAGGCCAAGTTAGCTGCAAATGCAACAACAAAGGTAAAGCACAGCTCCCGCAGCCAGTGACTGATTCAGCCGCATACAGTAGTCCGACACTGTACAGTACAATTTGCAACCAAGCTGTTGCTGGGGAACAAAGAAAGATCTCGGAGAAGAGCAACTTTGTTTGTTAAGTATTTGGGCATGTTTTCTGCATCTGTTTTTCGTTAGAGCCTTGCAACTGCAGCTGTAAGAGAAAGATGAGTCAGAAATCCACTCCCTTGGTGCTATGTGACCAGGACAGTCTAGTTACAGAAAAAAAAAAAAACAGAAGAAGAACCAGTTTTTGGAAAGCTGAATCACTTCACCTGAGAGGATGAGTGCAGGCTACAGTTCAAAGCAATCTTGGGCTGCACGCAAAAGGGCAAAAATAAAACTTATAAGTCTCTGGCTGCATCATCTAGATGAATGGAGATTAAGAGGCAGAGGGGAGAGATCCTTTAAAGTGGGTGACAGGTAGCAATGATGAGACTTATGAAGGGGTCTCGTTTTAGAGAAAATATGGAGGAAAGTACATCAAGAAAAGACTTGACATCAGTGGAAGACACAGTCTGTGAAAAAATCAAAGGCTCACCTAGCTAGCTAATGTCCGAGTTTAGTTATTTTTGAATTATACTAGTTTTGCTTCTTCCGCTGCTTTGCACTCTATTGTTGTGTTTCATCATATAATAAAGCTATGTAATCTGAAACTTTTCAAAATTAATTTCTAGCCTCCCTTACTCAAGAAGTCTTCCCAACAGTTTGCTATGACTTGCCTCCAGGAATGCTAGACTTCTGGATCAGTAGCTTAGTTTGGATATAGGAAGTGCTTTTAGATTGACTTTTCTAGAAGATGTCATGTATTTAGGTCACTACCACATGGACAGCAAAACTCTTTACTTGCATGACTTATCTTTACTTTTGGCACAAATAAAGGTGGGGGGTTTTTTTGTCTGGAAATGCACAACAAGTAAAGTTTCTCAGAACTAATTTTGTGTTGTTGTAGAGAGATCACTTATCTTTCTTTTTTTTGTGCTTTTACATCAGCTCTCCCTCTTGCTTGTTTGGCCTAAACTTCAGTGTGAAAAAAAACCCGCTTGCAAACTTCCTTAAGAATAAAAAAAAAACATTATTTCTATTCAGCTCAAAAGATCCCTGTGGTATAGACTGTCTTTTTGGACCTAATTTGGGCAGAACTTTGCACTGTCATTCTGATACATCACTAATGGTCCTAAATACCAAGACAATAAAAATCACAGAATCATAGAATCATAGAATGGTTAGAGTTGGAAGGGACCTTCAAAGGTCATCTAGTCCAACCCCCCTGCAATGAATGTTAACTTAAGAGGAAACTTTTCACTGCATTTAAGAACATTTAATAGTAACAATGTAGAACAGTACAATAGTGATAATGGCTTTCCAATTTCTTTTATATACATGCATAATTTAGAAAACTTGCAAAATTGGGATGGTAAAAGCGCATAAAAACATTAAAATTTGTGTAGAGGAACCTCAGGAAGCTAATTATGTACTTTTAAAATGCAGCTACTTTTTCTTCCAAATTATTTTCATGAAGTCATAGAATAATTCAGATTAGAAGGGATCTCTGGAATTAATCTAACTCACTGCTTGAAGCAGGTCCAGTTAGACCAGGCTGCTCAGAGACTTGTCAAGTCAAATTTTAATTTCTTCAAGGACAGAGATTCCACATCCTCTCTGGGCCTTGTTCCAATGGCTGATCACTTTCATAGTTTTTCCTAATATCTAATGGGGATTTCCCATATTCCAGGTCATGTCCGTTGCTGTTCACCACTGGGAAGAGTTTGGCTCCATTTTCTCTGCTCCCTCCCACCAGGCAGTTGCAGATGGCAGAGAGATCTCCTTCTGCTGCTCTTCCCCAGGCTGAACCAGCCCAGTGTTCCCCACTTCCCTTTGTATGCCCTGTGCTCCAACCCTGACCATCACAGGAACCCTTCTCTGAACCTCTCCACATCCCTCTGCACAGCAGTCCTGCCCTGTAGCACCTTGATTGTTCCCTCTCGTTTGGTATTGTTGCCAGCTTTCCAAGACTGCCATTCATCCCATCGTCCACGTTGTCAGTAGACACATTAAACAGTACTGTGATGCTTCCTCCTTGCCTGTGTCCCAGACTTTTGTTTGGTTGTTGCAGGCCTGTGGACAAAGAGAGAGCCTGCCTGCTGCTGATGCATGGCACAAGCTTCCAGCCTCTCCCATCCCAAGGGTCTCCAAAATGCTCATGGCCTCTAACTCTCGCTTCTCCTTGCACTGCATGTCTTGGGCTTTTGCCTCCGCAGGATGTCTAAAAATATCCTGTGGAGATCCTGTCCCTCCTTCCTGATGCTACACAATCTGCTCATCTCCTCCCACCACTCTTGAAATGACTTCTTCAAACATGAAATCTATGACTGAGATTCAGAAGATACACGTTTTCCTCATCACCTTCAGCAACATGAACGTGAGTCAATGGACTTTCTTCCAGTACCTAAAGGGGCCCTATAGGAAAGATGAGAAGAAACTCTTTAGCAGGGCCTGTTGTGATCGGATGAGGGGTAATGGTTTTAAACTAAAAGAGGGTAACTTCAGGCTTGATATAAGGAAGACATTTTTTACAACAAAGGTGGTGGAACACTGGAGCAAGTTGCCCAGAGTGGGATGGATGGGGCATCCACCAGATGGGTGGATGCCCCATCCCTGTAGACATTCAAGGCCAGGCTAGATGGGGCTCTGAGCAACCTGATCTGTTTGGAGATGTCCCTGGTCCTTGCAGGGGGGTTCGACTAGGTGACCTTTAAAGGTGCCTTCCAACCCAAACCAGTCTATGATTCTATTCTGTGACTTTAGAGAACAACAATTATCATTTGGCAGTTTGACAGTATCATGAACTGACACCTTGTCAAGGTACAAGCATTTTAACACCTCCCTGTGCCCTCAGAAGCCTGTGTATGGCACCCAACCCTGTGGGTGCCTTCTGAAGAGAGAGGCATCTCCCTGAATTCACAGCAAGTGCCATGTTTCACGGTAGGCATTTAAGATAAAGATTGATGTTCACACCACAAATATTTCTACAGCGGTTCTGCCCTGAAGTTCATATGAAGACAACAATATTTTGCTCTCTACAAGATGCTTGAGGGTTTTGTTGAGTACATATATTCTTAAGAGAAGCTTCTCATCTTAGACAAAAAGCAACAAATGATGCATGAAACAGCTCGCTTTAGGTGTAACCCAAATGACTTTTTTTAATGCCCTCCTGAAATGCAAACATCTCCTTGCTGCGGGGGTAGTTGTAACCTACTGTTTGGATATTAATAACCAGGCCGTGTTTGCCTGGCTCTAAAGAAGGGCTCAAACAAAACGGCTGCTCCAACACGCCCTGGCAGTTACCTGCAGCCTTACCTGCCGTGGCTCTGCGGATGGAGAACCATTGTTTAGACACCCCGCTGCCAGGGGTACTCCTAAACATCGCGTTCGCCTGCAGACATGATCACCGCCCAGCTTGTAACTTGGGGGTGGGGGGAAAGGTTCAAACTAGTCAACAAATGCTTATTGAATGTGATAAAGTAAAAGTTCACAGTTCAAGCTCCTTCCTGCTGCTCACTATCTCCTCAGCCTGCAATCAGCTGACAAACAAAGAGAAAGTAACTGTAATTCAGCTTATTGAACCAAGAAATGTTTTATCAGATAATAAGCCAGATAGGTATTTTAATTCCAGTGCTTATCTTTATGACAGGTATACTGACTGACTGCAATAAATTTGAAATATTTACCTGAGGAAAGGTCCTAAGGGTGATTACTATAAGGAAGGCAGTAGTCTTCAGAACCTGGAAACATTAAAGTCCAGCTGTATTTCCCCAAAATTCAAACAGGATATTTTTAAAGAATATT
Source organism: Tetrax tetrax (assembly GCA_009806455.1). Lineage (NCBI taxonomy): Eukaryota > Metazoa > Chordata > Aves > Otidiformes > Otididae > Tetrax > Tetrax tetrax. Next base: position 61,592 of record WHYT01013119.1, read on the forward strand.
TCCTCTCTCTTCAGTTTCACTCAGAGTGAAGCAGACCAGGAAAAATTGTTCTTCTGTTGTCACTGAGTGCCAGTGCCCAGAGCCATCACTCACTGAGAGTTTGTAGCTCTGGACTCAGCCTCTGGCCGTCCCAGTTCTGACCTGGGGACAAACTAAACTTCCCCATGCCTTGAGTGAAGGCTGTAACCACGGAGTGATCATCTGCAGTATCTCCAGCCAAAGTACACAGAAAATCAGAGACACCTATAGCTGTGAAAGCAGAAACATCTGACATGAACATGTCTTTCTCATTTTGAGGAGAAATTTCCACACATTCTCACGAAAACTTCCATTTCAAAAGACTTAACATTTCCTCTTCAGCCTCATAACAAATAACCACGAGAAATTTCTAACCTGAACATTCCCCGCCCATCTCCAGCAACGAGAGAGATTAGCTTCTTTGTACTGCCATTTTCACTGTCTCTGGCTCTCTGTAAAGATCTTCATTTCTTCTCCCTGAACAAAGTGTGTCTGGCAGAGACGGCAACTTCAACCAGATCTATGACGAATAAGATGAAGACACTGGAGGCCTGGGACAATGCTGTTCATGTATGCTGGGAGGAGAGCTTGGGGAGGGGTGACCTGAAATGATCACTTGTTTATGCAGATAACATCATTCTCAACTTTGTAGAAACTGATCCCTTCACATACTAACTATTGCCAGAACACGGAGTGAAGGTGTTGCCATGGTAATTCAGGGTATGATTGCTTCTGCAGCCGTTGAATCAGGGACTATCACCTTCTCTACTTGGAAGAGTTGTATCACACTGTAGATAATTTTCTCCTTTTTTTTTCCATATGCAATAATATTACGAGGCAAAGGTAATAAATCGTGTGGTTTCTGTGAGCTACGTTACAAAGTCCAAGAGTTAAAATTAACAGGCTTGAGGGGGAGATTTGAAAATGCCGTATCAGCAACCTGTTAAACTTTCTTTTTCACTCCCCACCCATAGTCACCTGCTTTTTCAAATAGACTGACAGTGGTAACAGGCTAGTTCAAGTTTTGTACAGGTATGTCATTAAGAACAAGAAAATCCTTCCTTGATCAGTTAACTGCAATTCCCAGGATTAAGTCTGTTTGCTGCCAGAACGGGTATAATGACTCATCTCCTATGTTAAGTAAGAGCCAACAACTTACTATAATAATGAATTTCTCCCAGCCCTGCCACAGGGAGAGTTTGGGACAAATTAACTTAATCTCCTTCAGAAACATGGCTCAAAACACATTTTTTAAATTTTTACCCCTGTCCTTGCTGCAAAAGGCGACATTGTCATATTCCCAAGCTTGCAGGGGCAATGCAAAATCGAGCCTCTCTGAACGGGAGGAGAGGAGAAGCAGGGGGGAAATCTCCTCTGACAACATCAAACTCACATACTAAGCTTCAGGTTGCCCTGTGTAGGCTTCTTATAGAGACAATTTTCTGCTCAAAAAACCCAACTTAGACATACATTTCTGAGCAACCATTTCTATGCTTATTTTCCCAATACTATGTCCCCTGTAAAAAGTTTGCTCAATTAAATTTGCGCAATTAAATTGAGCTTTCAATATTAAGCCAAACCTGTAATCTATTTCCATTAAATTAACAATTTCCAACACCTGACAGCAGGGTGTGAGAGGATGGAAGAAATTTAGTTAAGAAGCAACTACTCTCTTTGGACATTTATATGCTCACATAACATTTAAATAAATATCTATATTTTGTATGCTCAGCCAAGCAGTTCTGTGTTACATGAACAACATGAAACAGAAGACATTTCTTTGTCTTTATGTGAGTCTGAAAAATGCTAAGAAAACAAGTTGAAGAAAACAGGAAAATGACATTAGGAAACATACTGAGTATCTCAAGAGAGTCCCCAATTTTACTGAGGCAGATCTCTACCTTGCTTCTTTCACCAAAGAAGCTGAACTGTGACTCTGATTTTTGGTAGTCTGAACTATGCTGCAGATTTGCTCAATGTTGTCTTCTGTCATCTTCCTCTGTATGTCCTGCCTAATGGGAAAAGGCCAAGGGGTGGGCAGTGGCCGTCAGGGCTTTCTCAGGCACCTGCTGGTGAGTTAGCTGGAGTCCTCTTCATTTCCTATTGGTGAAAAATCCATGAAAAACCTGGTGAGTGAAAAGACATCATTCTTATTCCATGCTTGCATAAACCCATAAACTCTCGAACACGGGAAATTTGGACTCCATAACTTCAGACAAGTTACTCAAGACTGGATGGAATGTAAGATTAAAGACAACCTGAAGTGAGATGCTGAGTTACCTTATGCTTCAGTAGCAGGTCCTTGGAGTGAAATTCTAAAGGCCAGAAATAGCAAGGAGATGTCCCTGCACCTTGCACTGGAAGAATGAATACCCAAGGTAATAAAACCAGCTGCTGTGCAGGAAACCATCTGACCCCTGGCAAACACTATGCAGAATGACTTGCCTGAAACCTCGCTCCTTTCCCAAAAGCAGCCACTAGTTTTCCAGCTGCGACCTGGCAGTCACATCCCTATGGCCCAGGGTCCTCCACTGCAGATGAGCACTGATCTTCAAAAAAAACTGACCCAAGCAGAAGTGATCCCTGCAGTGAGACTTGCAGTGAGGTGCTGCGGGGCCGGTCCAACTTGCCTGATGTCACACTGTCTGTAGAGAAGGAGTCAGATAAGGCTTTAAAAGGGGTATTTAGCCCTCCTTTCCTTGTCCAGAACGCTGACTCATCTACCTGCAGAGATTAACCAAAAGATCCCAAAGCTATACATTAAGCAGCACCAATTGACAGGATTTTTTTTGTTCTTCGTCTCATGCCTTGACCACTCAAAAACGTTAGTTTTCTGGTAAAAAATAGGTTAAAGTTTGTTAACTGGCATTCCAGTGGCTCATACTAAAATTGCAGCAGTACTGCCCTGAGCATGTTGCACTTGGAGGAACACTTCTGTTCTTCCCTTCTCCAACTGAGAGTCAGTATTTAACGAGGGGGATCCTTTGTTCCGTGAACAGAGGTGAACATTCATATTTAGAAGCAACAGGATTTCCCCCCTCACCATCTCCAGGCCACAGAGAGACATGTGATTTATGTGCAGCCAGAATGGATGGCAACTACTTATGATCCTATATTAAGAAAATTACAGGATATGAACCATTTTCTTTGGGCTTTTTTTAAAAGTAGATTTCTAGTTTAAGTTTCCACTGACTCCTGAAAAGCACCAAGTGTATAGTTACCTTTTTTTTTGGCCAGTCTCAAGTGTTTTAGACCTGATAAAGCTATAAAAGTCTTAGATAGGTTTTTGTTTGCATTGTTCTGTTTTTCTAAACACTCGGATCCTTTCAAGATCAGCTTTAATGCACCCACATATTGTATTTATTACCATCTACTTTCATGTGCTATCCACACTTAATAGGATGGGGTAGGATTTTGCCAATAGTAGCAAACTCTACATACTTTTCCCAGCATCTTTGCCAAATGGCCATAGAAGTCTGTTTGGTAGATGGCCAATGAATGCTGGTGGTCTATAACCACAATTTCTCAAACAATATGGAAATAAATCTGCTTTGGAATATCTTTGATCTGCTAGCAAACAAAGCATTTATTCACTGGGATGAAATAATAGGCATTCTTCAAATCACAAATACAAACTTTCTGAAGAGAAACCAAAGATCTCTGCTACTCCATGCAGTGGGACCACCTGTGCATCCCAAAATTTGGTAATAGTTTTGAAGTCTACTGGGTATTGGTACCTGTATTTTTGTCTAGTGCAGTTATCACTGTATGCACTCCCAACTTGAAGCAACACAAGCCAGCAGCACTCCTGCCTTTGCAGATGCGTTATGGGGTGTATCACCCTGCCATTGTCAGGAAGGAGTTGGCTGTGGCTCTATCCAAAACCTCCTGCCATCTCAACAGGTGACCTTCCCAGCTATTCTCTGATAACAGTAAGCTAATGAGGAAGTTCCCAACAGCATTAACGGAAGGGTGTGCTTTTGCTGAATTGAAAGCTCCTTTCGAAAAACCCTGTATATTTTTTTGCCTTTGCTGCTTTCCTATTGAAAAAAAAAAGGCTCTAATACCACTGGTAAATGTAAAAAGTAAACGTGTTTCTGTCACACATGATTTACTACGTCTGACACATTTCAGGTGGGATTTAGAGCCCTTCTGGCCAACAATTTACACATGCACTGCCCTGTTTCATTCAGGTCCAACAGCCTTGCAGAGAGAGCTCCCAAGGGCTTTCAAAGAGGAATGAGATCTTTACTGGGAACTTCTGAACAAATCTGTCTTTATCTTTCAATTTCTGGTTGGGGGTTTGTTTGGTTGGGTTTTTTTTCAATGCAGAACAGCTCCATAAACTCCAGTGGCTGCAAACTCAGCCCAGTTTTCATTACAACCCACCTTAAGATCCATTAGGGAAAGCAACTTCTCAAACAGGCCACATCTGGCACGATGAAGAAAGCCGCATACAGAGGCACATTTCCAGAGATTTCAACATCTCCACTTTCCTTCTGATACCCATGTAGCTGGCTGTGGCACACCTGCGTGTGTCCTCGCCCTGGAGCAATAACCGTCCTGAGGAGCTGCAGGGATGCAGCTTTGCCAAGAGCCCGTCCAGACTTATCTGCAGAATGACTGAGCAGAGCCTCTCAGACCTTGTGGCAGCCGAGAGCCCAGGTCTGTGTGAGACGGTGAAAGATCTGGGTGAGCTAGAAGGCTACGTGCAGACTGGAAGAGGAGATGGTTGTTATAAAACAGCCATCAGCGGGTTAACAGCACAGCCCAGAAGTGCTTTGGGATAATGCCCTGTGCCAAACCTCCTTTCCTTCCTGTTCATTCAGCAGGAGTCACCCCCCTGCACACTATTAGGATGCAGCTGAAATAAAAATAGCCTGTTCCCTGCAATTATCTGGACAGGCTTCAGCTGGACAGGGTTGGTTTTTTTTGTGCGGGAAGGCAGATGGAGCAGAAAGCAAGGAGAAGGATTTATCCGAGAAATCCCTTTGCAAGTCTTCCCACCTCAGGCAAAGGCAGCTGCCTAGGTATCGGGATTAATGTCAGGGTGCTCCTTGCTTACAGCCTGAATGCTTCGCCAGCCCTCACAAGAGTCTCGATTTCTTTTTCCCCTGCAGCACTCCACAGCAGTGAGATGCTTTGTGATAATCCTGTTTTCACTGGTGACAGAGAAACACCACCATTAGACAGAAAGCTATTGAAGCACAGAACAACACAGCACGATAACATGATTTGGGATTTTTTTCTTACGTTCAGTCATCTGAAAATCAGGATATGAGGCTACCACAGCTATTTAGGGTTCCTTTGCATTCAGAGAGAGTCACTTTCAGGATGCAGCTGATCCCATTTGTCTCACACATTCATTTTAGGGTGATTCTAATTTTTCCCTAAGACTAGATCAATACATTCTCCAGTCCCCAGTAACTGACATTTCCCAGCTGTAAGTCACACCCAACTGAAAATAGCTATTTGAGGCCTCTGTAAGAACTAGGCACATACAATTCATAAAGCTATAGTCATGATAAAATGGTGATGCCAGTTCATACTAGTAAAAGTGTATCTGAAATGCCGTGGAGCCTCAACCTCACCAGAAGTCGCTGAGATGTGTTAGCAAGGGTTAAGGCTCCATGTTACTTTTGCAAACATTACAGCACTTGAAGATTGACCCTGGAAATCTCTGTCCAGTCCTGATGTCTGTGCTTCAGATTACATTCTCACAAAAAAAAAAGCAGCAAGAACAATCCTTAATCTTGAAAATTTTCCTTGTAATAAGAGATACTTGAGAAATCTCACTGATTAAGGCAACAAAAACTTTTAAAAGTGATTTGGTCACAGCCTGTCAGTTCCTACATTTGGGGGACATTTCCTATATTATATGCTTCTTTCAATCAAGCAAGTAAAAATACATTATGTCATTCAATGTCTGGAAGCTAAAACTGAACAGAATCAGGCCTAAAATAAAGATGTATATTTTTTAAAAAGAGGAGGATTGACCACTAAAGTGTTGATTGGTTCTCTGCCAGTGAAATCTTTTTGACAAATAAGACTGGCCTTTCTGCAGACATACTGAAGTGCAACTGTGGGGTTAACACAGAAATTAGTAAGCTAATTTGATAGTCCATGCTGTTTGGAGATGGCAGTAGTTACTCACTTTTCTCCCCAGAGGTACAATAGTCCCTTTGCTTCAGTCTTTAGGGCTTTCCTCAGGAGTTCTCTGTGCATCTTAAAAGACTGAAAGCAACAAAAAGGAACATGGGGAGGTATTATAGAATATTTGAGATAGTGATAGGTAACTGATGAATGAGTAATTCTTGAGTGTATTTGTAGCAGAAAGCAACAAAGCCTGATGAAAACCACAACAAATGCTCTACCCATTTGATGTGACAATGACCATAAGAGGTAAATATTTGCAATCACTGTGACACTGCAATATCTCTATTTTTTTCCTACTAGTAAAATCCATAGTGAATAAGAGAACAGATCCTCAAAAAATAAATCTTTGTTGGCATCTTAAGGGCTATGACAGCCAGCAGTAAAAGAGAAGCAAGAAACCCTTCTAGTCTTCAAACCACAGAGGAGATACAAAAACTTACTTTTTCTCCTCTTTTTCTGAGCTTATGGGTTTTCCTGCCAGCAAAGGAACTGAGAATGATAGCCAGACTCTCCAAAAGATGAGCATGCCAGGTGCATTTTTCCCACCATCATACCAGAGCAGGGCTCCAGTGCGTTAGGCATGAACAAGACCACACAGGGTCAGCAGCTGAAAAAAAGACATTCCTGCCCCAGTCCAGTAAAATTTACCACGGCTGGTAAGGTCTCACACCTACACAGCTCAGATAACCTGCAAGTGGCAAACGAGGTTACAATCAAGGAAAGCAGGTGGCAATTTTATTGACGGGCTCTTCACAGCCTTCTCAAAATTCCCCGATAAAGACAGAGGCTTAGTTGTAACGAGCCTGCTGGCAGAAACGGCACCTTTTCCTCCATCCAAGCGATTGGACAGACGGCCTCGTATGATTGCCTTTTGTGTGCTGACTCACCAGATGGCAGCAGCTTTCCAGATGTGATGTCAGCCCCGAAAAACGCGAGCCGTCCCTCTTGCTCTCCCGGTCCGACCGTCCCTCTTCCCTACTGCACTGATGTCAGCAAGACACCGTTTTGCATGCTGGGCTGGCAAGCTAAACATCGCAATGTCTTGGTATAACAGCAAGTCAGGTCAGGTAGCTGATGCATGGTTAATCCACGGTTCAGTCACTCAGTGTGTCTGTGGTGTCAAAACAATCTCACGCAATTAGTCTGCAATGAGTAACGTGTCCAGGGTTATCTGCTGCCTTGTGCAAACAGACTTTTCTGTGGCTCTGTGGCAAATTGAAAAGATTTTTTTGAAATACTCTTTACTTTAGCAGCTAGATATGCTGGCAGCAGGACACCCCTTCTTCCCCTCAGTTTTCTACTTTTAACTGAAGGATGGAGAAAATTACATTTATCCTCTACTAAGGCAAAAACTCTATCTTCCAGGAGTGTCCTTTGGCAGGGAGAGAGCCTGACATCTATGTATCTCTGGTGTGTCTGCAGCTACTCCTCATTATTAGCTGTATTCCCTTTCCTATTCCCTCGTTTCCCATGCCAAAACCAGGATAATATTCCCCTCCCGGTGGAGAGGTTAGTGGAGTTTCTGGGAGGCACTGCGTTACGTGTGCCATACAGCGGCACAAAGCACAATAAAGCAGGACAGCTTCAGCGCAGCCGCATTTCTGTTCCCACTGCCTGGCTTCTGGGTGGCCTGGTGTAAAAACCAACGCCTCGAAACTTCCAGCGCAGACTTGGTGGTGTCATTTGTTACTAAATTGGAGATAAACTAACAGCAGAGACTGAAGGGCTGAGTCCGTTTCCATTGCAGCTGAATGGGAACGGTGCCACTGTTGACAGCAGGGCCTGCACTTTGCCACCAGCGAGGTGGAGAAAGTGCCTTTAGCACTCATCTGAGGGGAGCTCATTTAGGGAGCACACAGGACTTATGTCCCCTGAGCAGCCACCGAGATTCTGCGCAAGTGCAAGATGCAGCCGCGGCATAGTTAGACAGAGAAAAACAAAACCCACTGGTGGCTATTTTAAATACCTTTGCCTAGTCCAGTGCTAGGAAGGTGAGATGAATTGGAACAAACATTACAGGAATGCAAAGTGTTATCAAAAAATCCCTATCAAGAGACTATAAGAATTTGTCAAGTACGAGGGAAGCGTGCCATACATGCGCGGGACGGCAGGCTGGAGCACAGTAGGTTCACAACAACACGTTCAAAGTATAAACCCCTCTCCACACACCCTTTGCACTTGAAACTAAACTTCTCAAAGATCCTTAAGTGTTTGGTTTCACGTGGAAGCACTAACTCAGAACAGAAATTGTGATTTCTGTATAACAGAGGGGATTTCCACCTTCCACCAGCAGATACCACTTAGAGATTAATTACCTGGAGCTATTCGGTATTTTGGGTGCTATTCGAATTGGAGCAGCAGTTCCAGATGAAATTACAAGTCTTTTATGTTAGTCACTGTACACATACACACCACCAAGAAAAGACAGGCCTTGTCCTAAGTCATTCACTGTCTGAATAGACTGGAGGAAGGACAAGAAAGGAGGGACATGGAGAGGTGAAAGGGCTTAGCCAAGGTCCTACCGCAGCAGAGCAGGAGGACATCACAGCATCCCCCAGTCCAGCTGGTCTCCCCACCATCATTTCTATGCTTGGTGCCTACCAGATTTCCCCTCCCTGTAGACTCAGCTCTGCACTGTTGATAAAATTTCTGAGGCAACATGAGAGATGATGGTACAAAGCGGGAAATACTTGTGGGGAAGGAATGCAGATCCTCCAGCACATCTGGGTAAACTCAGCACACCAGAGGGAAACTTAATTAAAGGATTTATAGTGAAGGAGAAGACCTTTCCCAGTGACTTGGTGGAAACAAGGAAGTGCTTGTGGCAGCAGGACCACCTATGGGCGCCCAGCCGCCGTGCCCACACCACGGAGGGGTTGCAATGATGCCCTTCCCAGGGACGTGCACTGCTGCAGCCCACAGGGGACCCTCTCTGGCTTTTAGCACACAGGCTCTGGCCAGCAAGTAGGGGAAAAAAAAACCCAACAAAACAGGGCTGAATTTGTCTACATGGGGAAAGCACCTTTTTTTCCAGTGTACCAAAGGTTTTATGGCTACACTCAGGCACAAGCTCCCCCTCCATCTGGTTTATAGTTGGAAATCAATTCAGCCTTCAATAGCAATTCAGCCTTGCTATTGAAGAAGTAGAATTCTACTTTTCTTACAGAAGTACTGGTCTCCAGTAAAGAAGAATACTACTTCTCTTACAGAAGTACTGGTCTCCAGTAAACACTTCATGCGCCCTGGACAATTCACGAGGGTGGATGTACTGTTCTTCAGTTACCATCCCAAATCACCTGTTCTTTTTCCTCTTCAACTGAAATTTCATTTGGTTCAAGTCTTTCTAAAATATCTTTATTAAATTAGTTAAACTGTTTTCTCTAACTTGTTTTTCTAAGCTTGTGTACAAGCAGGGTTTCATTAAATGGTGAGCAAGAGTAATTCAGGATAGCAAAGACCACTGCTTTGGATTTATGAGAAGAGCACACATCTAACATATCAAGTTGCATGGAAACATCTTTCTGCCTAAAGAGTTAATTTTTTTTTTTCCGAGATCCTTGACAAGGAATTAATAATGATGCAACCAGACAAACATTTAACCACTGTAAACTGTGGAGACTTTCTGACAGCTTTAACAAAGTTTATCCTTCCAGCAGTCCCTGTGAAGCACTGCAATATTGGTCACCCTCAGGAAGGGTGGCAGAGAAGACTCACAAAATTTAGATTTAACAAGAGTGAGGGGAAGCAGGCAGGAAGGAGCCACATCAATTATTCATACAAGCTGCAGCCCTGCAAATTAGTTCTTAGTGCGGGAGAAAGGCATTCTCGCAGAGCTTACAGCAGTCAAAGGGCACTCGGCAGCATCGGCAGGGCCGCAGCCAAGGGAGGGATCAGGTAAAATGTAGGACATGGGTAGAGGGAAGAGCTGCTGGAAGCTGCTGCCAACCATTTGGACAGCAGCGCTTTAGGTTCCCCGACTCATATTTTGGAAGGCACTCTATCTCTGCAGTGGGGTGACAGTGCTGCAGGAGTTCACCTTGGCGGGCAGGAGGCAGCCCTGCTCCTCCAACAGCTCCAGCTTCTCTTCACGGATGTGGGCATTGCTTTCTGCTGTGGCCGCTGAGGAAAGCACTTCAGAGGAAGGCACTGCCTGCTGAGCCTTCTAAGAAATAGGAAGAGTTTTTTAAACACCCACCCTCCCATAACCACAGTTTCTTTAATAGATGATCACTTTATCACCAATGACTAAAATTAAGCACTTGATAGCCTGCACCTGTATTTCTGTTACCAGGCTTAAAACTTCAGTCCCTGGAGCCACCAGGAGTTCAGGCCCAGTGGTTTCCTCCCAGCTTTCCTCCAAGATTGTCCTCCTTCTCCTCAAATGCGTCTGGGAGCCCCCGTCCTCGCTCACCCTCGCCTTCCACTGCAGCAGCACCCCAGCTCTGTGTGGGCTGGGGGCACCTCTGCTCCCCAGAGGGTTTGTTGCCCCTCGCACCCTCGTGGTCTAAGGCCGGCCGTAACACTGCTCCTGCTGCTGCAATACGAGGGATAAAGTGTGTCAGCAGCCATGGAAGCCATCAAAGGGGGCTGACTTTGCCTGTTTTTATTATTTTTTTTTTGCTATCATTTGCATGGCCGCTCTTCTTTGAGGCTTGTACAGCATTGTCCTTTGCAGCTCAGCCCAAAAAATTTACACAACCGCATTAATAAAAAAAGAATTACTTAACAGCAAAAAAAATTCTAAGGTTCAAGGAGCCCTTTTACAAAAGTAACTCTCATTATGTAAGGTCAGTTTTCTATGCATAATACTGATTTTCAGAGACTTGATAGCTTCCTAAGGGAAAAATATAATTTAGATCATGCAGTATAAGAGTAGCTGGCAGCTACTGGTAGCGAACAAAATATAGCTGCAAATGTTTACTTTTTAATAGATAAGCGAGAGTCTTGTGTCTTCCTGGAGCCTGACTGGAATTCAGATATTGTTTGACTTTTTCTCTCCCACAACACACATTGGATCTTATAATACTTTCGAAACCTTGAGCAAATAGAATGCTGCAAGTTAAACATTACGTGAGTTAAATGTACCCATTACCATGACTTCAAAACAACTGCTCAGAAGAACTTAGATCTGTAAGCAAATATTTTAATGAGGAATTAAGAGTAACTAGTCTTTACCACAGCTTGCATTCCTAATAATTCACCTGCCAGCTCTGTGAAGATTTCTGAATAAAACAGCACTCCTAGCCATTCCTGCAGCTTCTTTTTGTTGGTTGGCTTTTTTTCGCCATCAGAGAAGCCCAGAGCATTTGACATCTGTTCGTTATTTACCCAGTGCAATGCACTTGGCGAGCGCAGCCGTGAGCTCTGGTCATTTCATCACAAGAGTAAACCAAGGCACGGCAAGGCAGAGCCTCACTGCCGGTGTTAGAGGCTTTACATGGCACTACGACCATTTACACCAGGTAATGATACATTCATGGATGTTAAACTGGTTGCTGGGGCTGTGAAACAAGTCAGGGCAGAGCCGATAGTGGAGGGATTGATTGTGGTTCTGGTCACCTCTGCTGACAGCACAGCACCTGCAGATCGAACCACTGGCAGCCTCCAAGATAACGCTGTAGGAAGGGAGTTTGTTGTCAGGAATCTCAAGAGTACTCCTTTTTGTTATTTGAAAATTTTAAAAATAACCCATTCAGCCATATAAGTACATGTATTTGAGACATATTTAATAAAAATATCTCAAAAATTCAAATACAAAATTGCAATGTTTCTTTTCAAAATAAACAGGACCTCTAAACTGAATTTCTTGCAAGCAAACATAAAATAATAAAATTTAAATTCAAAGGTTTACTTTTTTTTTTTAATTTCTAGATGTAGATTACTAGTTGCTGACTCCATCAAAAACAATGCCAGAACTACCAGTTATCTCAGTGGAGTGGGGATTTCACCCAAAATAATATGTGAACTCCTGCAGGTAACAGTTGAGGACAAGCATCCTGAAAACAGCACCTTTGCTTGCTTTTATAGCTTGAGGATGAGAAGCAGATGCTTTTTCAAGCTGAATGTAGCCTAGAATATACTGGCTTTGATCTCTGTAGTCTTCACAGTGTCACACTAAACCAGATCAACAAACATCCTGGTTAAAAAAAAAGTCTTGCATACGGTAAAAGTTGGTCTAAGCATCCATTTAGAATTAACAGTATTGATGATATAAATCGTCTGAAGAAATACATACACTTTTTATTAAAAAGAATGTCTGGATTATTTTATTTCACACAGGCAGATGTTACCATATCTTCTCTAACCTTCTATGTTTGGAAGTATATTTTACTATTCTAAACATTATTCTTCCTCCTTTATTGTCCTCAAAGCTATATTTTAAGATAGTGTGACATTAGTTTTCCAGTGACAAATCAGTTTCCTGACCCAAAATTATATTTGCATTTCCATATCAAATGTAGTGCAACTATATTTTCTTTTCTCAGAGCTTTAATAAGGCAAAGCAACTTCATTTATTTAAAGCTTTTTTAAGTGCTTGTTATTGCTGTCTGTAAGTGCCAGAAGGAAAAGGAAGTGACAAATGGTAATTTTCAGGGTTTTATTTTTAATTACAGAATTCTGCACCAGGATAATAAGAACTGACAGAGTTCTGCGAGTGGAAGTGTTAAGAGGACAGCACGTGTACCCATGAAAGCAATGGAAAGATGCTTTAATGTTCCTTAGTATTGCTAGCTCCAGAAATTATGAGTTTTAATTGCCTTTTTCTTGAGCAAGCAGGTATTTTCAACAGCATTGATTCAGAGGCCACAAGCTTTGAGACTATGTGGTCCACCAAAACCATCAACAGATCTTTTGTTTATTTTAACAGACAAACGAATGCAAGCTCCACCCTGGCCTTGGAGCCAAGAGAAAGTGGTTGTAAGTCACTGCATTTGCTTTCCTTCTGAAAAGGAGATTTCTAAGTAGTGTGAACTTCACATTTATCTCAGAATACCTATACCCCTTCTTCTGGTGCACTAAGACACAAATCATGTAATATGTAAAACTGTAGAGCTTCATTATGATTTGTTTTGTCCCTCCTCATTTAAAAATTGTACAGAGAAGACCATTAAAAAAGTAAAGATGTTATAATGAAAAGCTGAGTCCCCAGCACAGACAGGCTCTGTGGCTGATGAGAGGACAGATACTTCCACTTCTGCTAATCCTTTCTTGGGGAGGTTTGCCTGAAATATGCACAAGTACAAGAAAGTTAACTAACTCAGCAACCTGAACCAGTGTTACAACCAAATAGCACTAACTTTTTAGCAACCTAGAGCAGAAGAGCTATGATTTTATGGTTATTGATTTTTTTTTTAATTAAGGACTCTGGTACTGTAAAGGTGATTTTGTCCCTGGCATTAGCAGAAACTAGACTTTTTTGCATCTCATCTTCTGGGTTTTACACACCCCGGCTTTGGCACACTCAGTGGGTACAGATCTGCTTTTCTCTTCCCAAAGGCCCTTCACCTTTTTGGCATTAAATAGGGATAACTGTAATGTTCGCACTCTAATGGAAACCAGATGTGGCAAGAATGAAAGCAGAGCCTGAATCCCCAAAAGGCTTCAGCTAAAGCTAGCTTTCTTCATCTGTCCCCTTCTGCCTGGATTTCTTCTTGGCTAGACAAACATCTTCATGGCCATCTTTCTATGTGGCATGCATGGCCTCTCTTTTCCAAAATCAGAGGTTGGTGGGACTGGGGCAGCTGAAAGGAAGGTGCCTTGGGACCATGGAGACAACTCCTCCCTGTACGTGAAGATCATAGTTTTGGGGGACATGTACTTGAACACTTGCAGTTCTTTGGTTTCCTTCTCACAGGAGCATGACAGCTCCTCAGCTTTTGTTTTGCCCAGTTGGTAGGCTCTGAAGTGATTTCCATCCACTTCTCTCAAGATACTGCAGTGACAAGAATAAAACCCACCAGGCCTACTGTTGCCACAGCCACACCAATTACTTTGTGGTTACAGCACAGGGCACGAGGAGAAGCCCAACACAGGCTCTGACATAATGGCCTTGAGCTCAGAAGCCAGACACAAGCTGTAGACCAAAATATTTCCTCCTGAAACACAGAGCGCCACAAAACTAATGTACTTTCTGGAAAATTAAATGGTGGTGATTTTTTGATGGGAAGTAGCTTCTAAAAAATCTTTAATGTTCAATCACTATTAAAAAGTGGATTATTTTTAATTAATCAAGTGGCTTAACATTGAAAGTAAAGCCTCCTGATTGCTCTGTCCTTGAAAAATTTAGCTGTTTTTATTTTCTACCTTGTTTCTTTCACAAAGCCTGGAAGGTGAAATGCAGCACAGTGGAAGCCACATTCTCAAACAGGCCATCGAGGGCTAGCCATGGACTTACCAAACCACGCCTCTTCTCATAAACCTCACTCAGCCCCTGTCAGCTCCATGCAATAATAGCTTTGGATTCCTTTCAGATTTTCCTTTCCATCAAACCTTCCCCAAAAGCCTTTACTCCCCCTCCCCTTCTCCCAGACCCAGAAAAGACCAGCAGCAGCTTATGCCCTTGACTCCTCTTCTCCTTCTTCTTCCCCAGGGGTATTTTCTCAACTGCTTTCTATTCCCAAGCATGCTTCACTTTGCTCCTCTGCAGACAGGCTAAGTAGCCTTTTTTAAGGGTTTTCCTTCATCAGAAGTCAAAAGACATTCAAATTATGTCTGCCTCCCCTCGAAACAAAACCAAAAGTCAGGGTACCCAAGTGCAGTGCAGCAGTGCTCCTGTTTTGTGACAGCTCTTATTGCAGCAAGTAAGCTACGAAATCTTGCAATGGACACGGCCCTGGATTATAATTGACAAACTGGTTAGGTGTACTCTTGGCTCTTTGACATGCAAGTGTATTAGAGGCCAGATGCAAATGATAGATGTATTACATGCTGTACAGATGTACATTTGTCCAGAGCAAACTTGGTCCACATCAGAACAAAAATTGTGTTAACAATACTGACAGATTTGAAATACTCACGTGTTTTAGCCCCTTGCTCTCAACCGTTACCCTTCAGGGCATTACAGTGTCTTGGAAAACAACTAGCATTTTGCACTCCTCCTCTGCATAAAACAGCTGAAACTGTGTTTGTTTTTAAAATTGCCTAATAATTGAGAGCTTCCTTGCCAAGATTCAAGCCTGAAGCCACGTGCAGAGACCATATTAACATCTCAGGGAGGGGGAAGGAGGATTTTTGTCTTAAAGAAATAAATAAATTCCCTGTCACAAGGAGAAAGTAGAGAGACATAAAAAGAACCTGAAGCACTTAAAAACAAGTAAAGGATCTGAAACATAAACATGAGGGGGAGGAGGGAAATTATATTGTTTCTCCATGGATATATCCTCTAATTATTGCTTCCAAGATCATCTTAAAGCAACCATTTTTTCTAGAAAAGGGGATGAGAATAAATTAAAATTCCACAGTTCTTTTAGAAGTGTGTCTGTCATGGTTCCCTGCACTGACTGTGTTAAAGACATTCCCACTTTGGCGATACATTTTTTAAAAGCTTTGAGCATCAGACTTCCCATTCAAAATTACCTTCAAAATACAGAACATTAGGTTTTTCACAGGATTGCCAAGTTAAAGCAGATAGCCAACACAAAAGTGAACAGATAGTTTCCTAAACCCTCTCCATAAAATCTGGCAAGAATATCTGTCATCTGGCAGTTGCAGTATCACACTGAGATTCAGGGCATCTGGGTACCATTTCCAGCTGTGTCCCAGTACTACTTTATGCACTTTGGACAAGTCATTTACCTCCATGGGCCTTAATATTCCAAATGCAAAATGTAGAAAATAGCTTTATGCTATCCCATGGTACTCACATTATTTATACATGTACACATGGCCTTTATTACTCCAGCCAGAAGCATTTTTCCCATATTCACTTGCAAAAGCTGTTGGAATTCACTGAGGTATTCTCTGCTGGCTTTAGTATTGAACACACATCCTTTGATATTTAGTTTTAAATAAATAAATTTAGGATGCAGTGCATCTTGAAAACCACCAGCTGAGTACAGATAGTACTAAGGAGAAGAAAGACCTGTTCATCAGTAAAGGGCAATTCCTTCAAGCTTAGAGTACTTCACTTAAAATACTGCAAGATAGATCTCTCACCTTGCTTGGAATCTCAGGTCTCCCCTAGACTCTTTGCAGCGGTTAGGGAAGCCTATTCCTTTCAGAAAACTTAGGTTTGAAACAAAAAATCAAGACTTCTCTGAAGCCTGAAACTGCTTTTTGCCTAGTGTGGCTCCTGAGACCAGTGTGCACGTGCGTGTATGTTTTTCACTGTGTCCACTTTATGAATGGGTAAAACAAACTGCAGAGATTGTGATTCACCTGCAATGTCTTTAGACACAAAGAAAAACTCTTGGTGATTTGCATTTCCAACCACCAGATCTAAGAAAAAAGATCAGTGCCTCACGCCAAGCAGAGCCAAGCACCAGACAAGTCCATTTCAGAAGGAGGAGGAAGCTCTCCCACAAATGCAACACAAGTGCATTCCTTTTAACTGAAGAGGAAGCTCTGCCCTTAAGCCATACTCTTCCTTGTTCATAGAAACCTCTCCAAGAACCAGTTTTAAACAGCTGAGTTTTGAGTCTCTTAGGCTACTTCCCTTCCCGTTCCTTGATGTGAGAGGTACATCTCATAGCAAGCTGTGAGAGATGCTACCACTGATTAACAACTGGGAAAGAACTGAGAGTTCTCATAATCCGGCATCTGCCACGTGCATCTAGCTGTGACCCCTTTCATGCTACCAACTAGAAATAATGTCTGCAATCTCCACGTGCTCCAAGGCTCATCTCAGTCGCTGAGCTCCATAACTCTCATTCAAGATTGCAGACACTTCACGTGGTGCTTCTCTTACACTGCGATATCAAAAAAGAGCAGTGCAGCCTTGCAGCCAAGCTTTCTGTTTCACACCTTCATCTTCTTGCTCAGAGTTTTGGGTTCATTGTCTGCCCACCAGACTGAAGGAACATTGCTAATCTGTGAGTATCCCATTCTGTAATTATTCTGAAAAATATTTTGGTTAGGCTGGATCATACCTGAAATCTTCCTCAGAAACCCCAACAGCTTTTGCGTATAAACCTTCTACTTCATGAGGCTCAAGCCTTTTCTATTCCATTTCCTTTGGCTGTGTTCAAATTTGCTTCTAGTAAATTGTTTTGTTTTTCAGATTTAACCAGTACGAAGAATTTAAGCCAGCCAGATGGAAATACCTTCAGAAAATTACTGAGAAATGTCATGTAGTAATACTGTGAATGAGTTCCAGGAATTACTGAAAGTCACTTGCTATTTATTGCTTAGTAATATAGTGCTTGAGGTTTCCTGTCACTAGTTCAATTGTGCCAAAGCTTAAAAAAATAAAATACAGTTTCACATACTTTGCAAATGCCTGCTTCTACAGATCACTTTACAAAAAGAACTGACCTGGTATTCAAGTGCACATGAAGAAGACTGGAAGACCTTTCTTTATTCGCTTTGTGACCAAACTGCTTGCAAAAACTAACCATGAGAGCAAGAGCAAAAAGGATAACACAGAACTAAAGTGCAGTAGGCATCATTCTCCTATTATTTCAGACAAATAATTCTGTCATCCTTACCAAATAACTCAAGCACATTTCATGTTCATTGCAACTCGCAGCTGCTAGGCCTCATTGGCTAGGCAGAACCCTTCACCACCACGAGGACAAGGGCTACTCCACATCCCCCTCTACTCCTGAGACCACACTGTGGCTTTCGTGATGACAGGGAGCTGGCTTCCTCAGCAGGAACGCACAAACCCTCCTGTTCCCACCTGAAGCACAGCAAAGGGTCTCAGGATGCCCTGCCTATGAGGACCACAGACTCACACCAGTGACCTTGGCAGGACTCCAGTCCAAAACCATGCCGACAGCAGGCTCAACTGTGGGGTCAGACCAGGTTGCTCAGGGCTTTCTATCCTGTTCGGGCTGGCAATATTCCAAGGACGGAGGTGGCACAACGTCTCTGAGCCCCTGCTGCTGGGCTGTCTTCATGGGGAAAAGCCTTTTCAGCCCAAGCATCTCCTATTTCAGTCTATGACCATTGCCTCTCACCCACCTGCTGTTTGCTGCTCTGAGGAGCAGCTTTCCCTCCTCAGTAACCTCCTCATAGATATCGGTGGACAGGAGGGCACAGCAAGAACAGAGCTGGATAATTGCAGTCTGGTGGGCAGACAATGAACCCAAAACTCTGAATCTGGTTTTATAAGTAGTGAACTGAACCAAAGGAACAGTTTTTATTTAATTAATTCCCTCATGAGGTTTCTAACCCAGCCTACTTGCAGACCCAAATTCTGTGACATAGAATCTCTTAGGTTACTCAACCTTTTTCAGGAACAGACTTCACTCTGTACAATGCAAATAGGAAAATCATTTTCACTGGTATGCACCATGTCCATCTTTGCTTCTGCCTCCCCTGATAAAGCCTCAAACTTAGGAATTTTCCAAGCCTGGGAGAAATTGTAATATTTGCCAAATGAAGACAATCTTGTTGAGGAAGTAAGTGCCATTGGCATTCACATCCAGGGAACTATCTACAGAACCTCAGCATAGTAAAAACTGGTAAATCTAGATGACTGTGAAGCCCCAAGATTAGAAGCATTTTTTGAGAGCCAAAGCAAGGTGTACCAAAAGGACAAAAAAGGGGCAACTTTTACGCATGTTTACAGTGAAACAGCGAGCAGAATATATCTTGCTCTGGATCCATTTTAACTTCCCCAAGGGGACACAGTTTACATAGCCAAAGCCACGTCCTTGTGCTGCCACCCTCAGCAGTGAAAATACAGGCTCGTCTGGTGGCAGAAACAGCCATCTGTCTCAAGCCCAGACAGAGCTGATACTTCTGGGAAACAACTTCTGCTAGTCTCTGCATGTTTCTGTAGAGCCAGACCAGTTAGGTCATGTACTCTTTCTTGGAGACCGTCCACATTTTAGGGGATTCATCTTTTTGCCCCATAAAAAAGTCAGGTCTGTACACTGGCACGGCACTCTGATGTGGTTTTCCAGCTATTTACAGGAGTGATGTCAACAGTGACATGATGTGGTATGGCCACAGCTCCAAGGCAGCATCCTACAGCCTTTCAAGGATGTGTTCTGGCTCAGGTCTGCCAGGAAGAAGGCAAGCCCACCAGCACCCTCTCAACAAGGACAGAGGAAATGAGATAAAACAGTGAGAACTAGTGCAGCTGAGGGACTAGAATCAGGAATACTCTATTTCTACTACTCTGGGGTAAAATTGGGGACGTGCTAGGTATTTTCAAAAAGAAGGATAGCAGCCTAGAGCTTGGACAGTTTGGCTTCTGGGGACAGGAGGTGAGGACAGACTTTTATTTTACAACTCCAAGGAATAGACAACAGATGGGAGTTTTAAGGGCTTTGTTAAACTGGCTGCTTGGCATGCTTGCTTAAACAGAGTATACAACCATCAGAAAGAACAGCCTCCCTGCACTTAGCTGTGCAAGAAGAGGGGTGGCAAATACATATATCTGTTATGCAGTTTTAAATATATTTCTTTAGCTGGCAGAAATTACAATTTTGCAAAGGGCACTAGGAAGAATATATTATTCTTAAGTCTTGGAAATGAAGAAAAAATGCAAACTGATCCAGTGGAAAACATACCCAGAAAGCAAACAAATGAGAAATGTTTCATCTGTTGATCTCCCAGAAGAAAGACGACAAACAAAAACACTAACTCCCAGTTTATTCTCAGAGCAGCCTTCTCACCAGGCAGCACAGGCCAACACTGAAGGTTTACAATATCCATGAGTTCTGTCTCTGTTGCTATTAAACTCTGCAGCTTTACTCCAGTCATTTAGGGAAGCATATTTTAGGGACGCCGTTGACTTGGGAGTGCTTCTAGTTTTGGAAGTATGATTTTTAGCAGGTGCATAATATTTTCTCCTTTTTGATATTTTGTTGTCAGCAAAGCTCTTGATCCTGACGTTTCCAAAACAGGGCACACAAAAAAAATCAGGTTAGCTAAAATGAACCTTTACATACGTTTGTGTGCTTAATATTCTGGAAGATCCCAGAAGACCCAAAAGTTAGCATATGCGCTGAGATGGAGAAAGTTAACTCTTTTGTGGTAGGCACATTTTATCACACGTATTCAGGAATATTTCAAGAATTCCCTCTCACAATCATAAGACAACTATCGCTGCGGCACTGGAGAAGGGAGGAAGTTATATATTTATACCCAAATAAAAATGTTAGTCAATATTTATTATAGAAATCATAATTTCACAGCAGCATTAAGGGAGAAGAAAAGTAGAGAGGCCAGCCAATATTATCCAGTTCTTCTTCCTGTTACTGGAGGAGCACAAATACAACACAGTATCAGAAGCAGGAATAAGAGCACAGGTCCTGGTCGGGACAGCCTCAAGGTTCTCCACATATTGGACAGAGTAGAGGACATTCAGCAGGAAAGACAAACACCTGACACCCTCCTGAGAGGGGGCTGTTTCAAGATTCAGTCAAAATCAGGTGAAAAAAGGAAAAGAATTGAACAGTGGTCTTTCACACTTCTGTTGAGAATTTGGACAAAGCAGGGAGACAGAGAGCTAAGGAATTATAACACAACCCCGCTTCTTTGTCTAACTGCAGGAAGAATCTGTGGCCGGGAACTCTGCACAGGTGCACTTTTCCAGCCAGCTGGCGTTTTTTAGGGTCTTCCAGCTGACAAAGCCTGCTCCTCTTCAGACAGTTTCCTAGGGGTGCCTTACGGCCTTGCTGACTTCTGTGAATCACCTCTGTCTGGCAGATGGCTCCATGAAGCTTTCATCAGGGGTTTAGGTGGCTCTGAGATCCAGTAATGACTGAACATTTCTCTAACAATACTGGTCTAGCAATGACTGATGATGACTAAGCTTTCTTCTGTGAAACAACTTTGATTTTTCTTTCATAAGCACGGGAAGGTGAAGACTCCAGCAACAGCATGCCTGACTCAGCAGAGGAGATCTGAAATTATGCCATCCACCAGCCTCAGCTGCCCATTCTGTGATGGGACCTCAAGCTCACTAGAGCTTTGAGATGGACTTGCCGAGACATTTTTCTTGTAATGAGCTCCCTAAAGAAATTCAAAAAAGCTTTCAAACTGAGAAAGCCAGGTTTTTTTTAGAACTGGGAAAATAAAAAAAAAAAAAAAAAAAAAAGCACTGAGGCCAGCAGAAATGTAAAGATGTTTGTAACTAGTTCTTTCCTGGCACTTGTGTGCCTGTTTTCAAGTCTGACTTCAACCACCTCGGGGGCTCCCCAGACTCCCCGGTTTCACTGCCCATCACCATAAGACCACCCTTTTGGACGTACTGGATGTATCCTGCCCTCCTCAGCAGTCTCTGCTGCAAGGTGCCCGGTCTTTCCTCTGGGCCTAGACGGGTATCAGTCAGGGCATATCTCAGTGTCTGGGACCATATCTGCTTGACCACATGCTGTGGCTTTTGAAGGAAAGGGTACTCATCTCTCCCTTCCAGAGGTGCCTACCCAACACAGTTCCTACAAATGAGCTTAACACGGGAGCTGAAAGCCAAAAGGAATAAATAGACACTGTTCACCAGCGCATCGGATTCACAACAGGAAACTATTAACAGAAATTTCCCCTACATCACTCTGAAAGCAAGTCTTTAAGTAATGCTGAGTTTCGCAGTTCAAGTATATTGTAATTTAAATGGTTGACCTGTTTATATATTGGTTTCTTTAATTTTCATATCAGTCTTGTATCAGCTTCTTATTTTTTCAGGTGCAAATCTGAGTCATTTTGACCCAGAGGCAAATTGTGACTACCTCAGCATGTGTGAAACCCAGAACTCAAGTTAGATAACACTGCAAATAAAACCCTGGGAGAGGAAATAGCTTCTATCTTGTATATATGGAAAATGCAACTGTTGTCACCATTTTCCCCCTTAAAATGTAAAAGAAAACTTTTTGCACTTGGGCTTATTCCTTTGTAATTATTAGCACCGTTTCAAGTCCTGCTTGAAACAGTGAAACCTCTTGAAACAGTGAAGCCAGCTTGAAACCTCTATTACTCCAACACACAGCCTCATCAAATTTTTAAACGAGTGTAAGTAAGGGAACAAGACATGAAACCCTAATCCATCTCAGGTTTATATGGCCATGCCTCAACAGACACCTCAACATTTTTTGATCTCAGCTATATCTGCTAGGGAGATATTTTCACAGAGTGAAGCTGGGATATGAGGTAAGAAGGAGAAGGGGAGGTGTGACAGTGTAAATTTCTCTGGAGTTAAAAAAGCGTGACAGGCATATTTGTATGGCAGTAGAAAAGGAAAAGCAAGATTTGCTGTTCACACTGGTACGCACTAATCAATGATAGCTTCTGCTGAGATGTATGATGCTCCTGCACCTCTCCAGTGGCATCAGCTGATGGGTAACCCTCTCCTTTTCTTTTGTCTTTGCTGCAGGACGTGTGCAAAGCACTGAGAGTGCATTCTGACCTTTCCAGGTTTATCTATTAATCAACACCACAGCATGGCTTACCTGCACAAACCCTTCCCCAACAGAAGAACAGAAAAAAACCTCTCCCTGTGCTGTACACTGAACAGCAAGAGCTTTCAAAGCCCAAACTTTTAGGTCCTTTCATGACTACGGGCAGCAGGCTTTGGAAAAGCTCTAAGAAAAAGGGTTGAGAATACATCCCCATAATCATGTGTTTGTCCTGATTATGTCAGTCCCATTGAACTCCAGTGGCTACAGAGAAAAAACACTCAGCTCCACTTTGGAGAACCACAGACATGCCTCAGGACCTTCTCATACCCTCTTTTACTAGACACACTGGTTTGGGAGACCAGAAGGAAAACAGAGAAGTTCTCCTCTTTCTCCCTTTCTCTCTTATTTGATGGCCTAAGCAGGGGAGGATGCTGGAAGAGATACTATGTCTCATTCTCTTTTAGTTCCTCTGTTTCTGATGTACCAGAAACCCTTATTATCAGTTCTTTTAATTTTAAGCATTTATTCTTTGGAATTCCCGTTAATCCCCATTTCAGGTTTAATTGTGTTGATTTTATGTTCCTTTCTCTGATCATAATCTGCACTAAACTTCTTTTCTGGAAGAGAATTCTGTAGCTCTAGGGATATCTGAGGAGCTATTTCAACCCAAGCTGTCCCATGTGGAGCCTCATGCAGTTCATATCTCCCCTATAGGGCATCAGTGTCTTCTCATCACATAGAGATCCTTAAAACATTTTAAAAATGCTACTTTTTTTTTTTTTTCCACAAATCAGGAAAGAAGGCAGGATTTAGGTTCCTGCCCTTTTGCTTCACAAAGTGGAGCAGCTTCAACAGGAGAGATTGAAATGTCTCAGGGTCTTTCACCGTTAGCTCTGGCTCTGATTTTTTAGGTGAGAGAGAACAAATGGACAGGATGCCATTGCCCCACAGAAATGCTTAGCTTATTCCAGCAAGGACCAGGCATGGCTGACACATTTGGCTTTCCCGTGCATTTTAAGATACTGGTTGTTCTGATAACGGACCTAAAGAGTCTCAGAAATGCAAATTTCTGTATCAAGCTCCTCAGATATCTCTCAGGCTAAACAGTAACTAAGTGAGGATCTCCAGAACACAAATTTGGCAGTTAAATAACCATGCCATCTTACTATGGTCATTTCCAAATGACACCCAGCTGGTGGGAAACATGGAAACGGGCTGTGGCAAGATGACCTACATCTCCCTCCAGCTTGTGTGTTGTTGCTTAAGGAACTCCAATAGCATTTCCAAATTCACAGAACTGCAGTTTTCACCAGGTTGCAGAAGACTAATGGCTAGCCTGGAAGAGCTGGACTGATGGACTTTGCTTCATTATTTTCTAATTGCTGTCTCCTTTCATGGCAAAGTCAAGCAGAATGACCTACAAGTAATAACGACCTCAGCTCCTACCATCTAGATTGTATTTGAAGATTCCTTCTTGTTCTATTCGAGCTGCCTTTTCAGACACATAGAAATGTGCCAACGGCACAAAATAAACACAGAAATGGAAATGTAGTCTTTGTAGCATCCTGAACTTGATGCACTAGCAGGTGATTGATAAAATCTTTAGGTGGGAAACAGTAGGCTGGATCTATAGCTAGGGCCCGTTAGCTTAGGTCTGTGTTAACTCCCACCACAGATTGCAGCAACTGAGGGTCTGTGCGGTGTTCTGTGGTGACACCACCACCTCTGCTTTGTCCACGGGCACAGCCTTGACACATTTTACTCACAACCGTGAGTAATTTTTCTTGGCATGTAGATACACCAAAATTTATCATCCAGAACAAGATTGTCACAGTATTTACTCAGCTGTGATTGCAAGCCCAGCTGCCAACAGAGACAAGAAGAGGCACTAATTCCCATCTCCCTGATGTGGGTACAGGAGCCAGTAAGGGAGACACAGCTGAAAAAAAAAAAAAAAAAAAGTAGTGCTCCTGTCTCGAAGGTGTTTCTGGCACAAGTGTTGTCATCTGCCCACTGAGCGATGCAGGTTCTAACAACCTTTCCTGCACTATCAGTGTGTCTAAAATGGTGGGAAAACATGGAGTTTAAGTTGGACATGGGGTTTAAGTTTTCACAGCAGCTAGTGAAGTTGTTTCTCTGGAGAGAAGGCCCAAAACCTGTTATTCCAGCCCATTTTTTTAGGGCTAGTTGGATCTATAATCTGGTTTCCAGCTTTTGAAGTTCCTCTCCTTCCAGCTGTACTATGAAGTGTCCCACAAAATTATACAATACCAGTAAAAAGAAGGATAAGAAGTTATTAGAGAGAGGGAGAAAAACACACAGTTTCAGAAAAAGACTGTGAGAAGAAAGCTTTAAAAAAGGAAAAAGGCTTTAACACCTTGCTCAGAAACATGTATTTTCTCTCGTGAACTGATGGCTTTCAAAGCAAGCATGACAAAAGCGTCTTCTTTCTTGTTTGCCACTCATGACAAATTTTACAGTTCTTTGTTTTGGGGTATTTTACAGAGTATGAATGAGAAAAGGTGAGAGAGACTTTGATGCTGAGGAATCAGAAGCAGAATCTGTATGTGCACGTTTCCAAAAGCAGCTGGTGAATTTGGGCGCTCTTCTGAGTGCTCACAAGGCCTGCTTCTGCAGGAGCCCTGAGTGTCTACAAGTCAGCAAAGAATGAGGAAACACAGTAGGACAAAACTGTCGATAGAGAGGAGACAACACCCCGTGCTGTGTGATCACTTTTACAACAAGGGAGCTCTTGAATCTAGAGGTGGAACCTGCCGTGCAGTTTTGTGGTGTACAGTATCTGACCTCAACATCTTGCACACTAAAGACGTTTTTTATGAGAATATCAGCCCATGGGGTGGTAGCTTCAGGCACTCAGGAAAAAATAATCAAATTCAGCTCTCCCATACCAAATCACATCACTATTATTGCCCTAAATTAAAAAGGTGTTTGTTACGGATTCCAGCTCCCCTGCTGTCAAATCCTTTGCTCCTCCTGCATCTGAACCCCACCAAGGGCTAAATCCAAGAATGACTGCTGAATAAAGCCATTTTGTGCACACACAATAAGCATTTTGTTCGAGCTATTAAAGACATATTTTACAATAAATCTTTTCATTATCAGAGGCATTTTAAAAATGTTTCGTCTTTAGTTGCAGTTTACAGATTCACTGTGTACAGTATTAAGTTTGGTATTTGATGCACAACACATTCTTTTTTTTTTTTTTTTTAGTGCTTAATCATTTTTAAACCACCCCATGTTGTTAGAGAGGGCCAACCAGGGGTAAGTAAACATTTTTGTTCATAGTATATGCTTTCATATGTAATCTTATTTCAGTATGCAATAGGTTCTTTCTCAGAACACAAAGTCAGGTGACAATATCTATATGGATACAACTGCTTTACAGCATTGGTCTCTTTATGGTGTTTGCCTGAGAGGTTTCAAAGATTGTGTATTCTAAAGGGGAGCTGTGACATACCCTTGGAAACATTTTTCTTTCACACACACATTCAACTAAAAAAACATCTACTTTTGAGACGGGCAGAGACCTATAGCTGGTAATGGCACTGATCCTGTGAAAAATCCTGCACAGCGTTTTATTTTTTCCAGACACACAGTGTCCCACTCATCGTGCTTGCAGAAGTAAGACTGGCTGGCTGGACCCAGTTATGGTACAAACAGGAACCATTTCTCAAGACTTCAAAAGCTCAGCTTACATCTCTGCTGAGCTTTGTCTCTCTTGTTATTGCAAATGACAATAAAAACAAACTCCAAACTCAGCTCCTAGAGAGCATCTTCCCTAGGCTGAAAAATTCCACGAACTCTGGAAGCAGGACTCTGCTTGGACCTAATGAGATGAGTTGACCAATATCACAACTGTCTCCTCTATAGGAAGATGCTATAGGAAGATGTAGCATCAAAGTGACTCAATTGAAAACTCTGCCTGCTGATGCAAGACCCACAATGAGTTAGTAGAATAACCACATTTCCCTGTGTGGGAAGCATTCTGTATGCCAAAAAGAGAAAGGGACTCCCCTCCACATCTCATTTTTCATATTAAACCTGACCCAATGATGACTTCTCAACAAAAGCATCTGTTCCAAAGGTGCTGGGAAGGAATACAAGGTCACAGCCACCTCCTCATCTGCTTACAGCTCCTTTAGTCATGACTTCACCCTTCATCTTCTAAGAAGTTAATTTACCATCTATTCAATTCTAATAAGGGAATCTATCACCTTGTTATACCAGGGAGGCCGTATTTTTCATCTTCCCTGCAGCAGGAAGATGAACATTACCTCTCCCCTACACACAATGCAAGAAGCCTTTTAAAATAGAAGGAGGTAGATTCAGATCAGACATTAAGATTATTTTTTTTTCATGCTGAGGGTGGTGGAACACCAGAAGAGGTTGCCCAGAGAGGTGGTGGATGCCCCATCCCTGGAAACATTCAAAGTCGGGTTGGATGAGGCTCTGAGCAACCTAATCTGGTTGGAGATGTCCCTGCTCCTTGCAGGAGGGCTGGACTGAGTGGGCTTTGAAAGTCCCTTCCAACCCACACCATTCTATGATTCTACGATTCTACGATTCTATGATTCTAAGCTAACAAGTTTCATCATACCAGAAAAACAGAAGACGCTATGCTGCATATAGGAAGGCAACAGGGAGGCACCACTGCTCTGTGTACAGGCTCTCAGACTTGCTTTAGACAATTTTTAGCCAGTGTGAGTAGAGGAAATAATGAATTTGCAGCGGCATGATGCTGAGTACCTAGCAGCTGAAAGCACTTTCACTCACACTTCAATAACCAGGCCAAGTAGCTCAAAGGTAGTGTGAGTATGTCTGTGTATGTCCCCTCACACTGTGCAGAGATGTCCTGAAACGCCTGGTGCTGCCATGAGGGACCTGATTTTGCAAGCACAGCTGCCCAGAATTGCTCCTTGCTGCTGTGCAGGATCCCAGATACAGATCCTTTTGCTGCTGCACAGGGTGGAACTGACCAGCCACAGACCTGGCCAGCCTCCATGGACAACAACCTCGATAAAACATGCAGAGTGAATGAGCGGGTGAGGCTGCCTGCTCCTCTTCCACAGACAAGGAACCTTCATCACATTTATGCCAGTAAGAAATGGAGTGGGAGACAAGCCCCAAGTTGTCACCTGAGCTGCCCCACTGTGCTTGCACCTTCCTCAGCTTCTGCCAGTCAACAAGTGCCTACAAGGCAAAGTACTTCCCATTTGTTGTTGCTCCATGGTTTGTTATTTGCAGTAAATGCTTGGAGATCCCATGGTGTCAAGCAGTTAACAGATGTTGTAGAGCCTCCTTGTGAGTGAGGCCCTTGTGTGCAAGACTGATGTCATCAAATGAGCTCACCGAAAAAAGCCAGGTCGATATACTCTGACCCTGGTGAGTCATCCCCTAATGTTAGTCACTTATCAGAGAAGTCATGAAAGGTTTCAAAATGTGGGCAGACTGTACTGTTTATTAACGATTATTCCAAATTATTTTGTAAGCAATGAGCTTTGGGGAAAATTTTTAGTGCTTTGAAGCCACTGATTCACTATAGATTCTATTTAGAAATCTTCAAATGAGGCTTGCACATCTTTTAATACAACAAAACCAAGGGAAAGTTAGTGAATGTGACCAGCTGGCCTTACATCACTGTCTGTACATTTTGCAGCAGCAATCACAGGGTATTTCTCTGAACCTCACCTTGGACATGTCTTCAACAAGCAAGTGCTCAGTAGAGCTCTCATTAACAAGACATAACTTCCCCTCTGCTCCTTCAGCTTGAACCTGTGGCCCAGGGATGGGACTTTTTCTAGGTCAGTTCACTAAAACAAACACATGATCTGAAACCAGGGAGCAACAGCTGCTGCACTGAAACCCTGCTTTGCGGTTCCAGTAGTGCTTGAAGATTCATGCCTGCAAATCTTTGAGGGTGTCTTACCCACAAGAAACTTGTGGGTGCATGCAGAAGCATCTCCTCGCCAGTGTAGGTCCTACTTGAACAAGTATTTATGGTATGGGTTATTCAGCCACACTTGAGGCTCTATATTTATGGAAAATAGAGTTTAGTCATCCCCCAGAATCTCAGTACTGGAACTACAGTGAATGGAATGGAAAGGATCCAAATCTGGGACACAGATTTTCTGCTACATTGCAAGATCTGGTGAAGAGAGAATGAGGTTATGGGGCTCTGCCTCTTGCTCCCAAGCTGCTAACACTCTGACAAGCAACGATTACTTTGCATTAGACAGCTTCAGCAGGTGTCCCCGCATTCCCAACTTCACAAAAGGACAGGCATGGTAAAAATGAGCATTGCAAACTGAAATTCAAGAGAACGAGTTAAGTGTGCTCACAGAGATCAGCCCTGTTCAGAGCTCAGTTCCCTGTGAGTAAGATCCTATTATGTAAATCACGATTTATGTAAGAGGAGACCATCTGGATGCCTGTGACCCTGGTCCAGGAGTTGCTTTGTGTCTTAATAAAGTAAGACATACTACAAGGAACTACATGAAAAACATCCATGATAGTTGCCTTCTCTTGGGGAAGATGTTCTGCAAAGGACCACTGATTCTGTAGGAATAAAAGGCAACCATATTTGCCCTGTGAATTTCTTTGCTTTTGCTGTCCTTTTTTGTATTTGCTGTTTTGTATTTGTAATTCCCATTCTTCCCTTTTTGTTCTGTTTTCTCCTCTCTTCCGCTTTCTTAGGTCTCACGTTCCTTGCGGCAGCCACTCTAATTTCCATCTGCTCCTCCCTGTGTGGCCTCATCCTGAACGCGAGATCTCCTGAACTTTCTGTCAGCTGATCTAAAGCTGGTTACATGCCAGAAGCATCAGATCATGCAAGGTTTAAAAAAAAACAAGGAGAGAGAAATTAAAATGGAAGGTTCTAGCAAGAAAGAAGGATGAATTCTGGTTTTGCCAGGTCAGAGCTGTTGTTTTCTGTATCTTAGGAACTAGATAGCATTAAAAAATGTCAGGACTACTAAAATATGCAAGGAAAGGCATTATCTCTTCTACTGGAATAGAAAAGAGTACGGCATTCTTAGCCTTTTTTCCAAGGATACAGAAAAGCTTTGCAAACACAGAGGCACAGAACGCTGTTTTCCGAGGTTTCCTAAGGGAATTCAGTCGTTGCTGGGCGGCTTTGGGGTTTTTTTTTGTTTTGTTTTTCAGATCCCCCATAGGCATCCAACTGCGGCAGGACATTTCAGGTCGCTCCATGGGCGGCGGGGTCGGGGGGTGGGAGCGCGGAGCGCAGCCCGGGTGTCCCAGTGTTACACCCCCCCGCCGGCCCCCCCCGGCCCCAAACCGCTCCGCTTCCTCTAGGTGGCACACGTACCCCTCCTAAAATTCACACCGAGGCGAGCACCCGCCTCCAGCATCGCTGTTTCTAGGGATTATTGCAATTTTTTTATTACTTTTTTTTTTTTTAAAGTCAAGTCCGCTGCCCCGGCAGGGAGTGGATCCGCGGGGGCGGGACAGGCGGCAGGTGGGAGATGGGCACCGTGTTTTGCGATCCCCCCCCCCCAAAAAAGCAATGAGTGCAAAGAGTAAAGGTCGTCATCACCCAGAATGCTCTCGAAAAAGTGCCGTTGGCATTGAAACTTGTGGCAGGGCACGGAAAGTGTGGGAACTCTTAAAAAAGTCATACTTACAAAAAAAAAAAAAGGGTATTCGGATGTAGCAGCTGTGTGGAGAGTACAAGAAAAGCCTAAGAGCAGCCTGCCATCTCCTGCAGACACGGAGAGCTGTACCATCAGCCCTAAAAGCAGGAGTGATAGGGATGGATGTGCCAAACCCCTGTGCCCTGCCCTGGGCTTTTCTTGCAGCCCCTGCGGTCAGGGGTCACATCTGTCACAGGTATGACCTCCACACGTCTGCTATTCACATTAAAAGTGGTATCTCATTGCTGGCAGGCATTACCCACAGGTGAATGGCACCTTCACCACACATCCCATTTCTCCAGAACTGTCAGCTCCTGTGTTGCAGCCGTCTTGTTAACCGCTTCCTTGCTGTGCCGTTACCTCTGTGTTTGGAGGTCCTGGTTCCTACTCCTGACACTTGAATATAAGCTCTTAAAAAATATTTGGGGGGGGAGGGAAAAACAAATAAGCAAAGAGCCATATTGTATTTATTGTTAAAGGCCTTTTTGATACAGCATTCACAGTAGTGGTGCTCTGCTTTGCTCTCACCTCTACGCAACACCACAGATTTAATCGATAACATATAAACCTAAGATGGCCACAGGCAGTGACCCAACATGTGCCATATAGATATGCATACAACCAGAAGATGCAAAAGGATAAAGTAAGCAATTCTGCAAGTTTTCCAAGATTCTCTGGTTTCTAAGTGCTGACCATTAAGCAACCATTTTTTGATCTTTCAAAATTTCCTTTCAAAAGCTACATAAAACTTTGCTCGTCAGAAGCCCTCCTCATTCAGTTGAACAGACGGAGAAGCCACATTCAGCACACACGGAGGAAGTCACACGCCTGGTACATGCTGTAGACACCTGAAAATGCCACCAGCCAACGCTAGCCTGCTCTCGGGAGGCCAGCGCTCCACTAGCTGCAGCAGCTGGCGCATCCCTGTACTCAGGGTTTTCTACCTCTCTGTTTGGTGCAGTCACCGCTTTGGAGGGCAATCAGGAGGGCTGCTGCAAACCTGACGGAAGAAGACATGACAAGCAGTCTGAGCCTGTGATATTGATGGTCTGCCTCTGCAGAGCAGGCTGTGCTGCCAGCTAGGGAAATGCTGTCTCTCACTCCTCAGTGAGGAGTCAGACAGGGAGCTGTACCTCACATAACAAAATTTTGCCATGGGAGTAAGAGAGGAAGGTTTCTGGAGCTGCAAAATGTCAGACTTTAAAGGGGGCAGCCAGGGTGCTGGATATGATCAAGCAGAAGTGCTGCATTAGTACGTTAAGAATCATTGCAAGATTGCACACAGTCTGGAAGATGTGTTGAATACAGCAGTGGCCAGTAACTGAAAGAAGAGAAAAAAAAAAAAAAAAAAAAAAAAAAAAAAAAAAAAAACGCCATTCAACTTTCTCTTATTTTAAATAAATACTTTTTTTTTTTTTTTGCCCTTGTAGGAGCAAGTATTTCCAACCACTTTCCACTCCAAAATAAAACCTGGAGGTAAATACATACAGCTATGTATCGGAGTGCACAGTGGTCAGAGGTATCTGAGACTACAGAAACGGTAACCAACATGCATGTGCCCTATCGCAGGTGGGCACAGTGCCATTCCAGAGGCAATAGAAAGTGAAACACCTGTGTTTCCTAGGCAATCGCTTCTTTTGTGAATATGTTACTTGAAAACAAGTACATGCCCAAATGTGCTTGATAGCAGCCATCCTAGGCTGTCCCAAAAGAAGCCCAGAATAGCCTGTGGTAACTCGTAGAGCATCTGGCAGCTTGCACTGCCGCATCAGCAGGCGCAGCAAAAGAAGCGGATGAGCTGTATCCTCCTTCCACGCTGCTTCTGCTGACTACTCAGCCTCTGCAGGAAAGCAATGAGGGAATCAGAAGCTATCCCTGCCCCTGAAAAAGAATGCCACTAACTGGTTGCTCAGTGTCATAAATCATGCTGAGCTGCTTTAGTTCACAGAAAAAAAAAAACATGCACACCCATGCACAGTGCCAAGCCTGTCGCTTTTTCCCCACTTTGAGCACCCTCTGTGGCTTACGGCCAGGAAAAACAGCTTTAGCAGAGTTAATTTTACAAAAAGCAGCGGCACTATAGAGTATTGACTATATCTACCCAAGCTAAATGGAATTTGGAAGAGGCATATTGTAATACAGCAGCATGAGACACAGGGCTAGTCAGGTAACATCACTTCTAAGATAATCTCTTAAGGCTGCAATCAATGAGGAGTCTGCTACCACCCCGCAGGTAGGATCTGTGTCTCTCACAGTGTCTCTTCCACTGTGAGAAGACTATACTTGTTGATAAAGAAAGATGACTCAACCTCCATCTCTAAACAGGATTGTTCTTTGATAAGTAGTCTTATCAAAGCTTTTGCAGGAAACACTGCACACATAAGAAATGTAAAATGCAATGTGACATGAGTTTAACATGCTTTACCACTGAAATAAAACAATTAAAACAAAAAAAAAATTCTATCAAAGTGAAGTTTTAATGTCCGAAATGTTAACAGCCTATCCAGTCTAATAAGAAAAGGATAAATCACAGATAGCAGAGATCTTTGGTAGAATCAGTTTAGTTTTAAGCCATCCCATAACATGCTCTATTTACTGCTTAAAACCACCTAAGCTATACATGTATTATACAATATTCCTTTCTGTTTGACGAGATCATACATGCATTATTTAAATCACAAGAATGATGCCAGCATTGTCAAATTATACATTTGAAGTTATTTTTAAATATTTTGTGTCAACACACTGATTTTGCTGGGCTTGTCTTGAAGTATTTGATACCAAAACACATTTATCGTTCCATCTATCCCCATTTAATTGACCTTTTGATCATTTACAAGGCAAATCTCTTTCATTACTCTATTTACAGAAAGCCTCTGTGTTCTCATGTTAAAAATAAGCCCACTGTATCTTAAGTCCAAGGTCATGGAGTTTTAGAAGCCAAGAGAGTATCAAGGTAGGCCTTTCCTGACCGCAGAGTGCCTCCTTGCTTATCCATAATTACAACAGCTAAGAACAATAAAAGTGTTTTTATAACTGAATTTGGGATTTGAAGGCTCTTGTATAGAAAATTTTGTCACTGAGGATTAAAATATTTGTAGACATGTAACACCAAATTTGGTTGCCTCATTGGTCTTGTTGCAGTGTGTGCTGCATCTACAGACCTAATCGTAACACAAGCATCCCCTGAAATTATTTAAACAGAAAAGAGTCTTAACAATAGAACAGTATTTAACTGTGTCCAAAACTGTAGAAACTGTTTCTGGCATGAGCCAGAAACACCAGTACACCCAACGTGAAGCACATAGAGAGACTAAGTCATGTCTTAGAAATGTAGGGAAGACTTCACCCAGCATAAACCTTTCAGCGGGGAGTATGAACTCCACAAAGCACGGACAGATAGTGCACACATAGTATGTGCTCAACGTTTTACTGAAGCTTATTTTACTTGTGTAAACACTTTGCAAACAAGTTGACTATTTGACTGGATAATGGATCCTCTAACGTAGGCAACTCCATATGAGAACTGCAGGACAGTAAAGGAATCCAAACGCCAAACATGGTCCCATTGTCAGTCATACAGAAATACTGAATGCCTTCAATCAGATCTACTACACTCCACTCCCCCACAGTTTTGGCAGTGATTCAAGCTCAAACTCAAAACTCATCCTTCAGCCCTTCACCCTGACTCTGGAGTTGCCTACTGTTGGCTTTGGCGGCATACCCTGCAGCCATAATACACACTTTTAAACGAATTTATTAAGAAAGAGAAAAATAGTCCATATTCAGAAATGGAATGCAAACTAGACAGAAACTAAAACTTCACCCCATGCCATCCTTTCTGCAGTGCAGAAACCTGTGCTTCTGCCTGCCCAACAGTGGAGTTTGGCCAAAGCCTCAGACGTCAGCTGCGCCTCTGTGTGTCTTGGATTTTGGAAGGTTGTATAAAGCCTGAAGAATGGGGGAAATCATGACATGCCAAGAGGCCTGGAATTGAAAGTTCAACATTGGAAAAAAAAAACTGCTTGAGGAACTGAAAATGTTAGTTTTCAGGTGGGCATTTACTTCTAGCTTTTAATGACTGCTCTGGAGAAAGAGTGCTGTGGTCAGGGTCAAACCATTTTGATTAATTTTTAAGTACTCTGGTATGGCCAGTCTGGGGAATGACATTATCCTGTTTCCTTCTTTTTTAATAGTCCCAGTTTCCGGGCTTACATGAATAAGTAAAAGAAAGATCTTAGCTTTTTGTAATAGGTTTGAAAACACAATCCCGGGAGCTGATATCATTAACAGGCAAGCTAAAGATCACCGAAATGTTTGAGGTTTGGTAATTTAAAGCATGTTATGTGGTGACTCATGGCTTGGGGCTTTATTCAGTCTGGAAGATGATCAAGAAGATCAAGACGATCCACAAAGGAGAGTGGGCTAGAGGGAAAGAAAACTCATAATGCTTTTCTTTTTCTTAAAACTTCACAGGCTTTACAAAACCAAGACAAAACTGATTTAATACAAATTATTTGCAGGTCAGCTTTTAAAAAAAAGTCTGGACCTCCCCCCTATGTTCCTTACTTAAAGGTAGGACAGGCACAGTGGCCACGTGAAAAATTCAGAAACATTTCCAAACTCTCAGCTAGCAAAACTTGCTTAGCAATCTGCTGGCAAGAGGTCTGAATAAAAAATGAAAAAAAAAGCAATTAGTCCTTGATGTCCATGGGCTCAGGTAAATGAAAATGTCATATTCCAAGATTTCTGTATGTTGAAATAATGCACTGAATTGCATTGCCTGCAAGCCTCCAACCCGTTTGGAATAATTCACATCCTTGAGAATATTAGTAGGCTGTAACTAGGAAATCTTTCTCCTTTGTTCCCTGTGGAGACTTAAATACATAGCTATAGAGATACAGCAATTGGTAAAGATCATTTACGACATGATGAAATTAAACCTACAGATTTTCGGCGTGTCTTTATACGCAGATAAACTACAGTGAGAAAGTCTGCAGCTTTTAGCAGATAAACTCTACCGTCACACTCTCTATTGAAACAGAAAAAACTAGCACAATGTGACTGATTCTCCAATTCAATCTGATAGATGCATTACAGCTTAAGCAGAAGAGTAGTCATCAGCAATATAAATCTATGTACACAAACTTGAGGACTGGATTAGATGTTTAATTAAGGACCTGTTCATTGTGAATTTTACATAATTCAGTAACATAGTCATTGATTGTAGAAGATGCCTGGCATCTGCCTGACATGTTAAGCACTCAGACGACATGTTACCCGACTCATCCCCTTCTTCAGACATTCCAAAGATGTCAGCACTCTGCCACTGCAGGATTGCAAAGCCCATGAGCAGGGCGCACAGCAGGTTTTACCACTTGACTTCATGTATTGAAGACAGCTCTCAGATTCACTAGCCTTTCTCCTGCTGTCCCGCAGGCCTGTGAGCGAGTTCTTACCCAGGTAAGTGAGCCAAAGAGACAGAGTGATTTACTCAGCACGGTACAGTGAAGTGATGGGGATATGAGGATTATTACTTAGATTCCAAGTTGTTTTGCTACACAGATGCCACAAAAGCAAGCTGGGGCTATGCTACACTGTGTGAAGTGGAGAATGGGTCCTCAATTCTGCATTCACGTCTTCCTCTGTAGTCAGCTAAACCTTTGGATATGAAGGCATCTAAAATAGAAAATAAAATAAATAAATACCCTAGGTCTTGACAGCATATTTTCTGATGCTGTGGTTTATCAGAATTTCCATAGTACAGACCACAGGACCAAACCACTGAGCCATTGATTTGTTTTCTAGTTTGAGTGCTTCCCCAGATTCAGCTTTTCTGGGAGAATGCTTTGCTGAAGAGCTCCAAGGAAGCAAATGACATGTCCTACATGGTAACCAAACACACAAGCACGTCTCAAGGCCTTTCTCAATGGATCTGTAATGCTTACACCTTCAATAACAGTGCACGTAGAGAGCTCATAGCAGACACAGCTACACAAATGACCATAAAATTTCCAGAAGTGTGTCTATGCCATATTTTGTACTACTCGTGTCCACATTGTTTGAAAGAATACATAAAGAACAACTAGGTAAAATGGAGAAAATTTGCTTCCAAAAGAGTGCGAATACTATTAAAAAGAGCCACAACTGAATTTGAATTAGTGCTTACAATTTCACTTGAAAGAAATCCAAAACCAGCATATTTTTCTGTTCTGATTTATTTGCACATTTATTTTGATCCAGACAAGAAACATTAGGTCACCAGTACTGTCTGTCTTCCTCCTTCCCAAAGAAACAGACCCAACTGGGAGAAGGACAGAACCTCCAACTCCAAACGTAACTCCCTAAAGGGTGTTAGCCAGAAGAAAACATGTCTGTGACAAACCTGCCAATAACTTTTTTTCCTATCCAGTGATGACTAGACTAATTTCTCGCCAGACTAAGCAGAAGAAATCAAGGAACAAATAGACTTTTTCACAAAGCCAGATTCTCCTCTGCTAAGGTTAAGTCTCCCTGACAAAGGCAATTAGTATTTGAGGGGAGCACCAAATGGTCACCTTCCCCTTGCAGGTAAGCGGACCGCCGAAGCCGGCACGTGACTGCTGTGAGGGGCAGTCAGTGGGAGAACTGGGCTGTCGGCAGCTGATGTTTTTGGAGACTGGAAGCCTGCTGCTCTTGCAGTCATATCATCACCCAGCTTGAGGGTTTTAAAACCTTTCTGTTTTGTTTATTTGTATTATTTTGTTTTGTTTCCAAATCCTTACCACAGTATTCTCAAATATTCTTGTCAACCTATGATACTTCACTGTTCTTGGCAGGTACCCCTGGTAATTTCCTACAGGAGTCAGCGGTGTCTGTTCTCCCCAGTGAAAGCAGCAACATAGCTGACAGTGGGGATTTTTGCTAACATCTGCATTTACTTTATCAGAAGATGATACATTAAGATTATTCTGCAGAAAAAAAAAAATATTGTTGATAGGTTTTTCAAAATCCAAAGCTCCTTAGCCTGTACTAAATTATGTTTCATTGTGGCACTGAGTTGTTTGCTCTAATTGTAAAACAATGTTTTGGAAGAATTTCAATTTCTCTGGAGTCAAATAATTGAAAACTAAGAAAATCTGCTGTGAGTAACATTTTCCCTTGTGGTAAACTGCTTTTGAGTAATATTGAGCTGATTACACATTATGCATACTAACAATTATCTTACTGAATCTCTCAACATTTCTCTTTTTCCCTTTTGACTGTAGAAATCAGTATCATTGCAGTGCTTGTAAGGTCTACCTGCTTGCCAAGAGTTTTGTATTTATTTGGCATTTTGTCAATGTCTGCATGCATATTTAATATGCATGCAGCACACATTTGTATGACAGTTACAAAGGCGTGATGCCTCCCTAAATGGTTGGTTTAAGGTCATGATTGCACAACTCATCCTTGCATGAATAACTTTGAAACCGGAAGAAGTCGCTTCCAACTGCATAACAGCTTCTTCAAAGCTGCCATCAGCTGGACAGTGAAACCGTCCTTCAGCCAGCAACTGCAGATTCAGAGCAAAAGGACAGCACACAGTCTCAGATTTCACCTGAAATACTTATTTTCTCTCATGGGTGGGTTTTCAGTTCTTGGTCAGGAGAATAAGCATTTATGAATTTGCAAATTGTCCTTTTGAGGACAGTCTTCTTTTCCCTACGGTCTGGCTTTTTCTGAAGCACAGGAAAAATATCAGAAAGGACTCCTTACTTTATTATTCATACGTGTTTGACAGTGTTACCTCTCAACGTTTGTAAGAAATGCCAGCCTCTTCCGAAAGCAGGGTGAAGGAATATTCTGGGTTTTGGTTATCTTATTTACCACATAGCCTTGAAGTAACAAGTGAGTTAAACAAATGAGTAGAAAGCCTATCTTTCTTTGGATGTCATTTTAGATGTCATTTTCGTGCTTTTTGTTTGTTAAAATAGCTTGCCCTGCTTAAAACTTTCACACAATTGTAATAGACATGGACTTTTTTTTTTTATTGTCCTGTGGATATATCATCAGCACCAAAGCCCTCTCAGAGCTTTCTCTGTCACTAGCGCATTGCTGCCCTGTATCTGAAAATCAGGATCAGAACACTATCTCTTCTGAACTGATTATTTACTCCAGCTGCTGCCAAAATTAGTTTGCACTCTTTTTAAGACTGAAGTATACCTTTCAGTACTTGGGTGTTTCTGCTGTATGGTGTTCTACATACCAGAATATATAGATTTAACTCATCCTCTTGTTTCCTTTTTTTTTTTTTACTACAGATGTCTGAAGTATCTTTATTTTCTCATTTTGTGCTTGAGAAGCAGTTTTTTCTCTCCCAATGCTTGCATAGCAAATTCATCAATAAAGGACAAGGAAAAGAAAAATAACATCCCAGAGCACTAGGAAATCACCAGATTGTGTATAAATGCTTAATTATTTAACCAGAGGCAACTACGTATATCAAGAAGGTCTTTATCATGAGTGGAACTCCACTCATTTCTACGTATCTGAGCGTAGAAATAATAGCCCATGTGAGTGAAGAAGCAGAGTTTGGCACTAGGCTGATTCAATTATAGGAACATGCCAAGGGTTGCAAATAAAACCACAAACTTAGCCTTTACCTGGACAGTCTTTGTTGGCCACGCCAGTTAGCATTCTGTTTACTGCCTCCACCATTTGTTGCTGAAAATGGGGAGTTTTCTTGGTAGTATAGCTGTGCCTTTTAAAGTTTTGGGCCAATAAAGTAATTTCCTGGTTTTGATAGTATGTGCTGATTGTTTTGGATAAAGATGCAGGTAAACAAAGGATTGGCAAAGGATTAAAAAGCAGAGAATGGCAATATGGAGTAGAGTTATGATTGCAAACTTCTCAAGAAAATGAGCTTGGGGATCCCATGTGTCTGACAAAGGTCACGCCTGTGCGCTAAGGTGAGGAAATAGGTCACTCCGTGACATTTCACAGCAAAAAGGAGCAAGGGCACTTACAAACCTCAAGCAGCAGCATCGCGAAACTGTCTGAACGAAAAAGTGAGGAGCTCTGACTTCATGGGAGACTTCGCGTTCGCAGTGAGACCCCGGAAACATTTAACTCCCTTTGTAAGGCCAGCACTCCCCTTATTGCCAGCGACGGCGAGATGCGGAAAGCGTCTTTAGGATAGCGGGGCGAACCGCCCACCACCCCGCATCATCCATGCGGTGGCTGGGCGGGTTCGGCAAAGGGGTTTTTTTTTCGGGATACTCCCCCCCCACCCCGCAGCAGCGGGTAGCAGCCGGCGGTGGCCCGCAGTGGGG